>VXBL01002244.1:218393-232013 GCA_013400195.1 Aramus guarauna
AAAAATTAAAAAAAAAAAAAAAAAAAAAAGCATATGGAGATCTTGTGGCTTTGATGTTGCAAGAGGAGAAAAGTCTCTTCCTGCTTTATGCCCACTGCCCCACCCCTGCCACTGGAAACTGGCATTTCTCTGTGTAATCTGGGGCTATTATAAGAAATTACAAGCAAAATAACCACAACCAGAGGATGAATGACCAAGAGCACACAAGCTGCAGCTGGTGGTGGACCGGGGAGAGGCGAAGGCAGGGCTGACCACAGCATCCCTGGCTGGAGGCTCTTCACACCCGTGTGCAGGGCTGCCTGGCTGGGTTAGGAGGTTGAGCTGTCCTCCCAAACCTTCCTCTGCTTTCCCTGCCTGGGAAATGGCATAGTGGAGCTTATTACTTTACAGTGGAAAATGTAAGTGTTCTGTAAAACACTTAGGTTCCTGAATAGAAGGCCAAAGAGACTACTTTTAAAGCACTATCTTTTATGGCTAGCAGGGGAATAAGCACAGCAAGGTGCTCCATAAGCTGCCTACAAACAAGCAGCAGTGCAGTGCGGTGTGGGAACCCGTTAGAGAAAAGACTATGTTATTTTTACTGTGCACGCAGAGCAGACGGGTCTTTGCTTTGGCATCTCTAATCTCACCTGAGAAAGATGCACCGCACGTGAAAAGCACAGGGCTCTTTTAAATGTCATGTAAGAATGGAGAGCGGACCTGAGCCCAGCACCACCTGAACCTGTGGTTTGAGGAGGTTTAGGTATTTTAAGATCAATGCCCAAACCCTTGAGCTTTCCTGAGTGCAGATTTGCTAAGGTCATGGGTGGGTTTGGCTGCGAGCATCAGTCCAGATCCAGGCTAGGAACCAAACTACTCATCCTGTGCAGGGCAGTTAAGAAACCATGCTGTTTCTGTGTCTGTCACCACGGTCCTAATTTACTGGACTAAATACTCTCGCAGGCCTCTAACATGAGTTTCTCATAACAAGTGAATCACTATTTGTGTGCAGAAAGGGATGGAGAAAAATAATGAGTGAGTCTCAGTCCCATGTTCATTTTTCATGGAAGATCCCGGTGGAATGGACTAAAAATAGTCATGCAGGACAGCAAAATTTTTGCTTAATAAGACAAGGGTGCCCAATCCACACATGTAATCCTTGTAATGTTTCTGCTGAATTGAGCTTTATATGGGGGTAGAAAAGAACTCCTACAAAATATGCTGTTGCATTAATTATAAGTTTTCCATTTGACAGCTTAATTAAGAAAAGAAGAGTTAGTGTAGGGCTTGCAGAATTCATGATGAATCACACATATTCTTACAGACTTCATTTGCATGTTTCAATTATACACATTCCTAACTGATGAACAGCAACATAGCATTTTCTGTTTAATAAATGTGATATCTGTTGGAATTGATAACATTAGTTCAGTAATTACTGAGCCATTATTGTCAGGCATCAGGAAAAAAAAAAAAAAAGTGGAAGGATGTCCTAGTTATTAAAGTTTAGTATCATCACTAAAAAAAAGTGTGGGGGCTCTACCTACAGGCACAATACTTAGCAGAAGTCAGTGATAGGAGGTGCCTATGGATCCAATTAGGAGACAAGGGGGAGAGGAACAATAGCTTCATGACCAAACCGAGGGTTGGGAGATCTGTGTTTAATTCTTGTGTCTATCTCAGACTTCCTGTGAGGCTTTGGTCAAGTTATTTCATCTTTTTATGTCTCAGCTCCCTATCTGTAATAATGTAATATGCAATAATACAATATCCCCTTCTCCTGCAGTTTTGTCTATCCTTTTCATTTTCAGGAGCTTAACTGTTGGGACTATCTCCTTCTTTGATACAATAGCCCTCTGATTTTATAAGGAAGCATCAAATATGCTACCATAGTACAAATAATTGTAAACCTGATTGTCATTTAACTCATGGGGGGGGGGGAAATCCCCTTCTATGTAGGCACTTAGATCAATAATCTTGAGAAAAAAGGAGGCAAATATCAGCTCAAGCATCTTTTTTAAAACAGTGGTTTTGATACACCATTTTGTATCCAGACTTTCCAAGACGGACTTCCTTTTTCTTTTTCCCAAATATGGTAAGAAGGAAACAGAGGTTAAGAGCAGGGAACACCTTCCCTAGCAGAGCTGACAGCAGAGAGCTATGGATGACAGTTTAGTCATAAATTCAGCCAAATCTTTTGGTTTTATTCACAAAGAAGGGCTACTTTCTTAGCTACAGGAAATAAAAATTTGCAAGAGGTGAGTACACATGGAGATGCCAGAGGTCTCCCTCTGATGGCTTTTTTCCCTGTTGCAATAACAGCAGCTTGAAATCAAGTTCAGATGTTTATTTCTTCAGTGACCTATCCAGTCTCTTACACTACTGTAAAGGCAATTGCTTACACATAAAATAGGTTTCTGCTATAATTACCTTTGAATGTATTCATAATTATCTTTAATAAGATTACTGATCAGAGCCTCATCTGAGAGAACAGCTGGGAAAGCCTCCTCATTCAACTTTCTAAGGAGCACTGTCTGCTTTATTTTACCTCCTCATCACCAGAAACTGATAATGCACAAAGCACCTGACTCCTATTTTCCAAAATATTTTTCAGAAATGCATGTTACCTTTCTGACTGACAGTGGTTCTGTTTTCATCAAATAAAACACAAGGCCGTTGAGTGTATGGAGCAACTCCAGGTGGGCGTTTTGTACGTCCCATCAAGAACAATATAAAATACATGGTTTGACATTTCAGTGAACAAAAAAGTACTAAGAAAGGGATGAAGAAGATGGCTTCTCCCTGTAACCTACAATTTTATGTCATTTTATGAAACCTACATATCAAAGATGGAAATGAATGCCATCAAGAAGCAAAGGATTATTTCCTTACCATTTCATGCAAGTATTTTAGCAGAGACAACAGATAAGCATCAACACAAGAGCTGAGTGAACTCCATCTGATGTGGTAGGTCATGGCACTCAGCATAGTGCTGTGATGCATGTCCACAGCTAGAGCTGTTCTCCAATTTATCATCTCACATTTGATTGTTACTAGAAATGACTGCAACTGTTCCAACTGAATGTTTTTGTTTTTCTTTTTCCCACTGGAAAACGCTGATTTGTAAAAATGTAGCTGACCCATGGGAACAGAATGATTTTAATGAAGTTCTGGTTGAAGCCAAGGAAACTGGCAGCTGTGCCAGTTTCAAAAATCTCTTGCTCAGGCAGGTTTCTAAAATTATCCCATGTGACTTGCTGCCTGTTCACCTGATATACCGCTAAACAGACTGAGCTCCTCCAAGTCCCAGGCTGTCAGTCGCAGACCGGCCAGACCTGGAAATACAGATGCTCGAGGTGCCACCTCTGGAGTTTGCCAAGACTTGGGAAAGTTGAGGAAGAAATGTTTTGAAACTATTGAACAAAACAGTTTTTCAATTTTTTGTTAAACAGAGCTGTGGAGTTCTTCAGGAAGACATTTTGAATATCTGTTTTACGTTTGAGAGTGTGTGGGTTTTTTATTTTGAAATTTTCTGCTGAGTGGCTGAAACCCAGCAGAGTGTATTTCTTTGTATTGTAGTTACCACTGCAAAGCCATTTCAACTGATCAAAAATAAGTACAATAGTTCTGGTGGGTTTTGTCTCAGCCAAGGCGGCTTGTGAAAGAATTGACGAGAGGATGTCTTTTCCCAGCTGTAGAAAGGTATGAATGGTTAACTGAGGCTAGACACACATACAACTTAAAGAGATCTAAAATTCAAAAAGATAAGTACCATTCCTAAACATTAAAAAACCCTCTGAAATTAGAAAAGATTAGGCACACTGCCTACTGTAGCTGGATGAAATAGCGTCTATAGCTTCTTTCTCTTTGGTTGTCCAGTGTCGTGCTTTGTACTCAGAATACTAAAAAAATAGAATTTGTGATGAAGATGAGAGTTTGTGTTCTGAATTTAGTTTTATTCATAGTATCTGATGCCATTTTCTTGGCTATTTAGAGATACTAAAATGGCAGATTTCATCTACTTTGCAAAGGACATCTAGGCATAGTTGCTTCCTTTATTAAATGTTAATTTACCAATATCTTTTTACCTTCCTCTTGTTTTTATTGTCCCGTCATTGTCCTGAGGCTCTTTGTGACTTTTCCCCTCTATGTCTACGTCTTGTGGACAGTTACTCTTTTCTGTCTCCATCCGCAATTTTCCCTTTTCTGTCTCCATCTGGGATGAGTGATGTAGTTGGGGAAAATGTAGGATTTACAGGCTTCTGCTTTGAGCTGTGCAGGTTTTACTCACTTTTCCGTTCCTGATGTGGATTACTACACAAGCTGGCAAACCCAGTTTCTCATGGGACACCTCACCTCTGCCAAGGTTAGATCTTCCCAGTTTCAGCTATCGGAAGACCAGCAGTCAGCCAGCACCTGCTCACTTTGGCACTGGTCAGTGGCTGCCAGAGGTTTCAAACTCCTCGTCGTCATCACATTCACTTTCAATGACGTCCAGAGCACACCACCCTTGGAGTGCCCAAGTGGCTTGCCTCCCCTCTTCCAAATGATGCGCTGTAGTCTACCGGAGAAAAAATACTGGATTTCTGCTTTCGTTCTGCCAATTCTGTTTTGCAATAAATATATGTCATAAGATAATTGGTTTCTAGACTTAGGTGGTCTGTAGGCCTTTAGATGTCTGAAATGATTGTAAACCCAAGACCTTTTGCTTTTTACATATCTCAGGTTCCAGCTCCCTTAGCCTCACCAGGTAGACCTGTTTCTTTGGGCACAGGAAAGTCCACCTCAGCTGTTCTTTAAAATGTGAGACAAGGATTAGCTGTCAGGATAAAACCACTGCAGTAATCAGTTTACAGAGGTGTAAATTGTTTGTCAGAACACAATGCCAGCAAGGCAATTTTGTTTAACAACAATGCTAACAGCAAGGGTCCCTGGAGTGGAAATAAGCAATCAAGGAACCAAACAGGGCTGAAACTTTGAAAAAGCGAGGAGCCATCTCTTTCCAATGACTCCGCAGTATAATGAGACCATGCACCAAGCACGCGGAAGGTAACCAGGCTTCTCTTTCTGTGATCCTGAAACCAGCACTTATACAAATAGTTTGTATTCACACAAGCAAACTTATCCCTTAACATGAAAAAAGAATTGGAGGACCAGGGTTTTACCCAAGGTTTTCAAACATGGCCAGCACTAACTTGGTTGTCCTCAAATTCAACAGTTTTATTGTCAATCACGTTAGGATTAAAATAATCAGAATTAAAGCCAAGCCAAACAGTCCAGGAAATCCCACCCTCAGAGTACCAAAGTTATTCAGTGTTTCATCCAATCACTCTTAACCATCCCAGACGTTTTAGAGATAGCAGAATCAAGCCATTCCAGTTTTAATGTCTTGGTACTGAAATTAATTTCGTGCCTATGCCCATATGGGGCTACATGCATAAATCCGAAGCATGAGGAGTGCTGAGAGCTTCTCGTTTCCCCTCACCACCTACTGCATGGATAAATAAAAATGTATTGAATAAAAGCTGCTCTCTTTCCCTACAAATTTTGCCTTGCTTCTGTCCTTAGACCATCACAAGTCCCATCATACTACTACAATCAGTCAGCACACCCAAATGAAACTACTGAAAGGCAACTCTCAGCAGAAATGGAACAGCCCCTTCATTTTTTATTTCTTACTTTCATGTGTGTGAGACAGGGAGAGAGAGCGACTATTGAACTTTAAACTTCCTGATAAGCTGTATTGTGGGAAAATGCCATTTTTAGGTTTACATGAAGGAGCTACCTCTGAGAATGGCCTTTTAGCCTGTGAAAAAACTAGAAACATCCCAGGAAGTCTCCGAAACACTGTAGCACTGTGAGAATTTGTATAAAAATAAACATTGGATTATTTCAGTCCTACTCCCTTGAGAAAATGAGACCAAATTACTCAGAGCTACTAGTATAATCTTGACAGAGGAAGGGAAATTAGCAACTGATGCCAGGGCTTTTTTTTGTTTTGTTTGGGGTTTTTTCCCCTCCTTTTCAGTGTAAAGTGATGCTTGGAAGAGGCAGCAAAGGCAGGTTAAGCATGTGATTGAAACGGGCTCAGAGCTGAGACCAAGCCCTGGAGGAGATCAAGCCAAGCCAGAAGGAGAGCTTTTAAAAGGTGTAAACTGGAATTCACAGAAACATGAGAGCTTGGAAAGCATCCACTGACAGAGACAATCTGAAAGCAGACAAATCCTGGTCTCTAGAGTTCAGGGGATTTTTTTAAAGCTTTTTGTCGAGCATTTTTCTCAGGAGAAATTAAGATGTGAAAGGCACAGGGAGTCAAGCAGGGTCCCATGTCACTGCAAAATCTGTTTCTAAGCCTGGTCAGGAAAGTCCTTCATTTCATGGAAAAATTATTCTGATTAATCTGTCTTCCCATCAGGAAGGGCTGAGAATCCCACATGGTAATAAAGCCACATTTTATTCATCATTGCTCCTAGGACTAGTAAAGCATGGTAAGAAAGAACATGAGATGTTGTGATTTTGATAACTGCTAGTAAGTGATTGCTATAAACCAAGAGAAGGCTATGTAAAGCAAGGAGTAGGAAGTCTAACATAGGGTTATCTGGAGCTATCACACCGAAAATGCATATGTAAGAAAAGTTG
The DNA here is from genome assembly GCA_013400195.1 of Aramus guarauna. Lineage (NCBI taxonomy): Eukaryota > Metazoa > Chordata > Aves > Gruiformes > Aramidae > Aramus > Aramus guarauna. The sequence goes on from VXBL01002244.1 coordinate 225,012, forward strand.
AAGGTATGCTTCTCCTCCACAGGAATGACTCCACAGCTATGAACTGGTCTGTGATACTGAGCAAGGTTGAGAAAATGTTTGATAGAGGATGCACTGTGCCCTAAGAGAGTTTGTATGTACTCAGAGGAAAGCCCAAAATTGCATTGTCCTCAATTCAGAGCAACAGTTAAAACCAGGGGCTTCATTAATGGTCTAACACATGAAACCTGAGCTTCAGACTGAAGCTCCTATACCCTCCATACCTTGCACAGCACCAAGAAGACAAGGAAGGGAGCATAATATGCTAGAAAAACAGAGAAGGTATTCTGCCTGCTGTCTTGATTGACTCTGGATTCAAGAGTAAAAAAGAGTTAAAAAGCATGAGTTTCTTCAATGTGAGCTAGAAAACTAGGTTTTGTAGCTGGACATGTAACAAACTCATATTTCTCTGGGGTGAAACACAAATGGGACCCCTCCACAGGCATTGTAAAAGAACGGCAGAAGCAGTCGCTGCTACCCTCATCCCTTTCTGCAAAAGTCATTCCAGGCAATCCGGGAGTGGCCCCAGACAGGATCTGGCCATTTTGCTGTCAGATTGGTCAATAAAGGAGGACGAAGGCGAGGGTCTCCAATAAGAACAAAATGAAGGCAAAGAAGTTGCTTCACGACGGGGAGAAAATCTATACCTCCAAAAGCAGGAAAAAATATGTATGATACATTTTCAGCTTCACTGCCCAATCAGGTTAATAAAAACCTCCAAAAAATCACTATACAACTGTATGATATCTACAGTGAAAATTCAATATCTACTGCCATTAACAACATCATTAATAACAAATGTCTGTTTAATTACTCTTGCTAAGATTAAAAAGGCCATTATTCTTGTAACTTGAGAAATTCATTAGCTGGAAAGTCTGTTTAATGCCAAATGCACCCCCCTTAAAGGCACAGGATTTAATACTTGAAGGTATTTCTGACATTCAGGCATTTGTATTGCTTGAAGAAGCACTACCCAGCTGGGCTGAAGCTCATGCTGTGACAATACACAAGTGTTGTTACATTTCAGAAACTCAGATGAAGCTACAGGATGTTTGATAGCACTGCCTTTCCTCCAGAACAGTTAAAAATGCACAGGGAGAGAAGCACCAAAATCACTTAGAACCCTTCATCTATATGAAGGAAAAATAAATGCTGCTGAAAGATGGGCTTTGGTAGATATATCCCCCAGCGAATTTTGAAAACACAGCCCCATAACGTAATCTATATGACTCAGCTTTCTCTTGTCACGTGCTGAAAGGGTCTTGCACCACCACCATAAACTCTAACTCTGCGGATCATGCAGTGTGCACCTTCCGTAACTGACTCCTCAGGACACCTCACACTCGTGTTTGCCTTGAGAGGAAAATGTAGCAAATGAGGTAATGCCTCTTAATGCAGCAGTTTGGCGAATATCCATTTTTTAATGGTACTAAACTCTTAACATTCCATCTCCAGAACTGAATGTGGTTGTACAAGCAGGTACAAACAGAGTAATTACCTCCTTCTAAAGCATGAAATGCTGTACTCCTCCTTGACCGTAGTCCAAAGCAGGCAGAGGATCTGGTCTGTGGCACAGACTGACGTAGAAAGGTAAACACATTTCCCACCTCCGAGCTCTATGGATGATGCAGAAAGGCTATAGAGAAAAATTATTGCAGCTCATAGCAATAGCAAACAGGGATGCATTTAGCAGAGATGTAAGAGGCTGCGTCCAGGAGCAGTGCCCCAGGTTGTGTGCCCCTCCAGCTTGCTAACCTCCACATCATGCATGTTTTGTAATCGTACCATGAAAAAGAGAACCTGTTAGGGTGAGTCCAGAGGAGGCCACAAGACGATCCAAGGGCNACCAAGACAGGGGTCAGAAATGGAGCTTTCAAAAAAGATACCCAAATGATAGGTATTTCAAAAACTATGCTGAAAGAAGGATCACTGCGTAGCCTGTTCATGCACAGTTTTCATAACCACAGGCTACACACCAATGTCTGTGCACTGTCTTGTGCATATTACAAGAGCTGAATTAACTATCCAGTGTAAACACATTTTTAATACTGGGTTGAGGGGCACTAGAAAATATAAAGGGGTATTAGAAAAGTCTAAAACTGCAAAATTTATCTTTGACGCAAGGGCAGTGACTTGTCCTCTTTCCCTCATTTCCTCAGAAAATGACAACAGTCTTGGCTACCGTGGTCATTGACATGATGGTGACAGCAAACCACGAAGAGTTGTGTGGCTACTTAATGGGACACCAAGACAGCAAATTGAGACTGAGTAGTCACATTCCAAAACTGTTACAGATATCCCAAATCTCAAGGACATCTCAGAGACACCAGCCCCGCTTCTTAGGTAGATTTGTTCTGATTTCCTGCTTCTCATGTAGACGTCTCCCAAAACCAGAAGTCAAGCCTTTTTATGTTGTTGTTGCTGTTGTTTTAAGCTTTCAACCTTTCTCTTGTGTTGATATCACCCCCAATCCACATCTGTTTGGAGGCAATTCCATTTTTCCCATCATGTTGCCTAGGGAATTCAACTATAGTGGAATATAGAGAGTTCTCCCTAAAAATAAAACCTCGCATTAATAATATACCATTGATTAAGGACTTACAGTTCAGGAATAGTCCTACCATGTGACACACTGGATGCTTTTACATAGTGAAAGCAGAATGACTTGAAATTATGAGGAAGTAGATGTCATGGAACCTGAGCAGTAACTCTCAAAATCTTTAAGTTTGGCTCCTAAATACAAGTCTATTTGCCTCGCCCTACTTACAGATGTTCGAAAGCCTTGTCATGCACAGTCACTCTCCAGCAACATATAAAAGCGTCTTCTTCATGTTGGGCACCAATATATGAACATCTACCACAAAGTCACAAACATCTGTTAAAAGAGCTTTTTATAAGAACTTCTGCCCCGTTTCTAGGTCATACAAGAAGGTACACTAATTCAGTGTCAAGAGTAGTGGTACTGTAGGCCAGTAATTATGTTAATACAGATAATGATATGTACTTGTATTACAGAAGCTTTTTCAGAGTTAATTTTACAGTCAAGCAATTGCTTTGCTCTGTTTAGCTTTGTGTTTGGATAGTGAATGGAGTAAAACAACAAATGTAATTTTGGTTGGTCGGGAGTGCTGCACTGCAGAAGTAAGGAGTTGCCTGAGAACAGAGGGCATTAACCATTTTCCTGCCGGCTTGGTTTCCTACTGACCCTTTAGCGATTGGCTTTGAAATGACATACCCACCCGGTTATGCCTTGTTTATCTGAGAAACGTTACATCAGAAGCAAGCATTGGGCTTGCCAAGGAGCGGTGCAGCAAACAAAATCACTGTAGATTAACTGCAGTCATTAACTACTTTCTGAAATGGGTGAGACACTCTCAACAAGCCTTGAAGTGTCTATCGCAGACCAGAGCTGTAAGGGATGCTCTGCTGTGCTGCCCAGGTGAATGGCTAAAGGCATTCATACATCCCAATTAATGTAAAAATGAATATACAGCATGCAGTGTGTGCTTTGGTAAGTGGGGAGCTAGATCCAGCACTGCTCCCAAGCAATCAATCAGCCTTTATATCCAAAATGGGAAAGTCAGGTTGCATGGGCTTCCATTTTAATTTTTAGATCTTAAACCCAAATATGATTAGTAGATGCAAAATCTAAATTTCTGTTAACATCCTCAGCCAACTAATGGTTTGAAATATGTGTAAGCATAGCATACAGGAGATAAAGCTAGAAATGAAAAATTATTATATGTGTATATGATTGCCACATTCTTTTTCTCAGGAGCAGTATGATTATTGTACATATCCAGCTGTCATACACTCTGGGTAAAATTAAACCATAGTAGAAACAACCAGTTTAAATGATATTACCCCAAGGGTCAATTTGGCCCATCACACGCTAATTACATCCCTGAAAATTAATGCCTTTTCTTTTTAAAAAAAAATAAAAAAGGTAAATAGTCTTTTCTAAAATTATTTTTATGGAAAACAGGTTTTGTTTGTTTTTTCAAGAAAATTACATATTTGCAGAGTTCCTGGACTTTTTATGCTGTTACAAGTTACATCTGGTTTTCTCCACTGGCGTTGTCCAAGCCAACTTTAAAGGTAAAGCTAATCCAGAGCAAGCCAAGGATCCGACTAAATTCTATAAGCCAAGAAACAGCCAAGCCACAGAGAATATTTAGGCACGAGGCTCCTGCCCGCAGGCCGGTGCTGCAATCCCCAGGAATGCACTGCGATTGCTCTACAACCTTGAAAAGCTGGGAGACAGCTGCCCGTTCCTGGCTGCAGCCTCCGTTGCTGAAGCATTTTTTTCCAGCTTGGTTTTTTCTCATCCCTATCCGGGCCAGCCCCAAGCCACGAGTCCTGGTGTAGGATTTCGGTGGCTGCCCCGTTCCCCTTCGCCCTTCAGCGGCCGTTCATCACCACCCGACGGGGTTAGGCAGGGGGATGGACAAACTTCCTGAGGCTTGAGGCTCTGCAAACACTCGCTCTTCCTTCTTTGCAAAAATAACTCGGGTCCACAAGCGCCTCTTCTTGCAAAGCCAAATACCTGCCCCAGCAGCGTGGTTTGTTTTTTTGGTGTTTTTGTCTGCTTGTTTGTTTGTTATGAAATGGAAGACTTGTGTATTTCCACTTCTTATAAGCTAGGCTAGCACAAGGGGGTCACCTGGATGTGAAGTGTCTAGCCATACCTCTGGTTTACTTCTTTATTGAATGTTTTCCTCTCTCCTTGTTCTTTGCTCTGTAGTTTCAGTGTCTCCAGTATAACTCAAGTCTCAGAACTGAGTCTGTTCAGCAAAATTCTTACTAAGCAAAATTCTGGCCCCCAAAATGAGTTTTGAACCTGATTTCAATGAGAGCAAAGAAAGTATAGATATTTATCCCTTGCAAGAAGACATAATATTAACTATATAAATCTTAATATCATCTCTATGTTTATTTGTGGTGATATGACATGAAAACCACCAGCATCGTCATAGCTGCCGGGCAGGATTCATATGTAAAATCTTACTTAACCTTGTGATAAGAATCCCTGGCTAAGGGCAATTGAATTTTCGGTATGAAAAATGACCATGTAACTGAAAGAAAGATTTCTGCTACTGTCTCTTGTTCCTGCAGCTGCAGCGTTTGAACACATATTTTTCTTGCATCTTCTCTTCAAAAGGTAGATCACATGCATATAAAGCTGCGAGAACCAATGAAATGTCTTACTGGGAAAAAGTCCACACCAAAGCAGCAACAAGAACCAATTTATTAAATAAATAAGCTGATGGTTCCCAGTCTCAGTCACCCATTCTAGTTACCTGAGTGTGTGTATACGTACACAGATATTAGTATGTCTCCAGGCAATGTGAGCATCCATAGATATAATGTGTTATTGCATTCTGCCATTCCGCAGAAGATTTAAGCTCCCCACCAAAATGCAATCCTTTTTACCATTCCCTACCTATTTTGTTCTCTATTGACTCTAGAAAACACAGCTTCCTTGTCTTTCCAGAGCTGTTACAAAACCGATAGACTCATGCAGTTGACTCAGATGGACAGAGCTGGCTGTCCCCATCGTGCCCCGACCGGTCCGGACACCACATGCCACTCAGGAGCTTTTTCATCCTTCCTGTCTGTCTGCTCTCACTTCGCTCTTCCCCAGGGGCTGTTCCCTTCCTCTGCCTGTTGCTTTCTCAGTTCTTCAGCAGAAGTTTCCGAGTCCCTCAAGTGTTTCCACTGAAAGGGGGGAGGTAGCAATTCTTTCATCGACGAGGCTTGCCAGGACTGGGTGCTGCTTGGAACTGCAGAGGCGAGGAGAAACCTCTCCGCTCTGCAAAGCCCAGGCTACTGCGTGCCAAAGCTGGAGCTGAGCACAAATGTTCCCGACAGCTCCCAGCTGGGTGGATGGGCAAAGGTCCCCAGCCTGGAAAATCAGCTGAAATGAAGAAGCGGGAAAGATTTAAATCTTTTGGAAAAAATACATATCAGAGAGCTACACCTCCCAGATTTCCCTAAAGAAACCGTATCCCTGATGAACTCTTAAATTTGGTGAGGCTGTTCCCCTTCCCCAAGTACCTATATCTTCCCTCCACGAGCCAAGTTGGCTTTAACCAGCTCCAGGCCTTGGAGAACCCATTTTAAATATCTTTTCCCCCTCCTTCACTTGCAGCTTCACTTTCTGCTCTCCCTCCCCACACTCCTTACAGGGCTCTTGTGCAATAGCCTGCTTCCAAGTACTATCTCTTGCAAACTGCAATTATTTGTATTAACTTTTTAATAGATTTTCTGTTTCCGACATCTTCTACCTACCTAAAAGGAAGATTGCAGGGCTAGTACCAGTAATCATTTTTTACTTTTTTTTTTTTTTTTTAATAAATTGCCAATCAAGATTACAGAGGAAAGGTAATTGCAAGTCACATATGTTTTTTATCACTTTTTCACTCCCTCACCCTTCTGATGTTTGCAGAGTTCTGCTTTGTGCTAGGAGTCTTGGTGGTTATCAATTTTGTTTAATTTGCAAAGAAAAACCATGTTCTTTGATTCTCCTTTGTAATTTAAACAAATTGCAAACTAGTTATTCATAAACAGGACCATCTTTCATTTGAGAAAGCAAGAACCAAAAGATTTTGCCTTAAAGTGGCAGCTCCCTGTTTTGTTAAAACAGATGTGTCCTATTCACTAGGAAAAAACAATAGCAAATCTGAAGGCCACACTGTCTAAACATAATTTTTCATGCCATTTGGAGAAAAAACTGATGCAATAGAGAAGAAGTGAAAACAACTCAAATTTTAGGTGCATGTTAGAAATATATGTCCCTTTTCCAACATCTTACTTTTAACATGTTCCAAATAGCTAGCTTACATTTCAATAATCTTCTTTTAACTAGTTTTTCTTAACCTTTTTAAAGATTATTTAAAATAGCATCAATAATTTAAAGTTAAGCCTAAATTTATATGAAACACCTTCTGTGCCTATTGCATTCCAGTCCTTTTTTTTTTTTTT
>VXBL01002244.1:236892-256510 GCA_013400195.1 Aramus guarauna
ACCAAGGGATTTCAGAAACACAGAGCAGGAATTCATGCAGGTCTCCTGACACATTAATGGAAATGGGACCTCTGCTCTTTCTGGGTTGCAACACAGCTGTCTGTTTTACTATAGACAGATCTTCCACAGGTGACAGGAAAAAGTCTGGTGGGCAAGCAATGCTGTTTTAAGTAACAGCACATTAAGATTAACTAATACCTCACCTCTAAAAGCCCAGCTAATTCTTTACAATAAAACAGAATAATAGTAAAAACAAGCAGGTGTTAGGAGTGCTGCCCCAAAATTAACAGAGAGGCTAGTTTGCAATTACAGCTCATTCCCTCAGACTGTTTCCAAATACAGACCTCTAAGCCAATGGACATTAGATTTATTTCATATTTAAATCAGTTTAGCTTTCAGAGTAAAGCTGTCAACTATGTTGTCAATCATCCTTAGTAGGCTGCCAGGAGTGGAAAGAAAAACAGGAGGGTGGGGGATGGAGGGATGTGAAGAAAGAGAAATTTTGGAGCATCAGTTCTGCTGGCTACACAAATCCTTTCCTTGGTCCTTCCTAGTTAAAAAGTTGCTTCCCCAAGACGACAAGGATATGAGATATAAAAGATAATGTATTGCGTGATGGAATATGTGCATTTTTAATTTTTTTTTTTTAACTCAGGTAGGGCAAGCACGACACTTGTGTCAAGTTTGATCTGCATCTGGAGCATTTTGCAATGGTCAAAGAGAAGGACTGTCTCTCTGAGGACAGTGCTGCTCTGTCCACACTTCTCCAGCTCCCGTGCCATGGCTGCAGTCCTCTGCACCCTACTCCACAGCTGCCAATCCGTTCAAGACCCTCTCGTCTGCAGAAAGACAAGGTTCTCCCCTTCACAATGAGCTTGGTTTGGAGGATCTGATTTTTTGCATAACCAATCCAAATGATTTTAAAGTCTTTTATTGTTGTTGTTAATTACTTGTTTTAAGGAAGGCAGCAGACTGGAAGGTGATGACCTACTCGTGGATGCTGAGATCATTTAAAATTGTACGGCCAAACCCAGACATTCCAAACTCATGAATAAGGCCCCATAAACCATGACATAGTCTTAAAATAATGATCTTTATAAGAAAATAATGAATGTTGGGTTGTCTCCACTGCCTTCTGGCTTTGTCATCTTTTAAGGTACACATGAGATCAAATTTTCAAATTTTCCTCATCAAACATGAGGACCTTAATCTTCCTTTTTTTATGTTTTCTTTTAAAGGAAAGATGAGGTTGTTAAGATACTGCATGATACATGGAACTTTGGTTTTCAAGAAAAACATCAAATATTACCACTCTTCTGATAACATCACCAGAACTGGCAACAAAGGAATAGCATCTATACATTGCAATTGTCTTTCCCAGGCACTTTAATAAGACTTACAAATTTTATATTCTAGCTGTGCTTTAATTAAAACCAGTTACTTTCTTTTGTTTGAAATAGCTCAAACAATTCAGCACTTAAAAAAAGAAAGGAAAGAAAATAGAAGAAAGAAGCTATCTGGATGGGTTTCTAATGGTGGGTGTAAATCCAGTCATAATCAAGATTTATTTCCACAAATCATTTCAGTGGGAAAACAGAGCCTCCAAAGTGTGCATTCAATTAAGTATCATACCAAACCTTTGTTATCCTTGTGTTAGACCTGGCTAGTGTCTATGTACATTGTTAGTCAAACATAACAATATCATAATCATAAATAATTCCTAATTCTCATGAAAAGCTGACTCCAGTCTAAACCGTTGGGGCTTTGCATTTCTATTGGTGCTTGTAACTGCCTGAAAGCAAAAGCAACTTTATTATTACAGATTAAATTGCTGTCAAATATTAACTTATGAACTCTCTTCTGACTTCACAAGATCGTGCGGCATTTTTGCCTGTTATCTGAAATCCTAAATAATGCATTAGAAGACTGAAATTTCAGAAGAATTTGTTTGAGATTTCTTCTTTGGCTTCATCTGCAGTTCTCAATGAGCAATGCATCATCCAAACACATTATAGAAATTAGAGTCTGCATTCCATTATGCATTCAGACATTTATAGCAGAATGATAAACCTGTCTGTACCTCAGGGAGTTGGCTTTATAAATCAAGGCTTCCTGTAAAAAGATTACATTCCTATTTGAAATTATTGGGGTGCTATATCTTCTTTCCATATCATGTTACAATATACATCAGAAAAAGAAAGGAGAATGGAATGGAAGTGGGGGAAAATGATGTTTTATTAGAGGCAAAATGTGTTACTATTTTATTTTGATTTTCTGAAAGAAGGCTGAGATTCTGGAGTTTTAGGTTTGAACACTTCAGTATTCTGGAGCTTATAAAAAAAAAATAAATCCCTGATCTCTCAATCTATTTTTGAAACTTATCTGCTTCTGTAGAACCAGAAAACCTCAGAAGTCTTTCATGTATTTCTCATCACTGAACTCCTCTGAGGGAGGAAAATACTGTTATCACTATTTTAGAGATCAGATATGAAAGCACGACGCCTCAGGTCTGGCAGGTGAGCTTTGATAGAGCAGGGAATTGACCAGTGTCTCCCAAGCCCCAGGTCACACAGGGGGTAGAGGAATGGGAAGACCAGTCACGGGAGCATCCCTTCTCAGCAAGCAGGACACGGTGGGTCAGGACACACTCTCTGCATCCGTTAGCAATAGGAAAGGACTTGGATAGGACATTTTCTGGTGTGGGGGTCCTAGAGGCACCATAACGTGGTGCCTCCAGATGCTATGCAATCTGTCCTGCAGGTAGGATGCTCCTGTTGAGATCAGGATTTGAGCTGTCTTAGTAAATGCAATGAGAAATTAGTCTGCTAATGTGTGGAGACCAGAGGGCACTCACTCATGACCATCCCTTTGTCTTCTTCCACTGCATGTGGAATGTCCACCTCAACCCTCACCTTGACCTCCCTGAGATGTCTGTCTTGCAAATTATGGTCAATACAATGGTGACAGTGACACAAAATTAGGTCAATAGAAGTGTAGCAAGGTAATATTTTGCTTGAAAAAAAAAAATAGTTTTTCTCTATGATGTCAAGCAGGCTTAATATCCTGTAAAAACATTTGGTGTACTTTAAGAAGCCAGTATACACGGCATGGTTTCTTGGAATGAGGCACTTTCTAGCAATGATGTGGAATAGGAAATATTAAGAAATATAAGAAATTAGGGAATATAGGAAATAGGATGGAGAATGTGAAATTATCTATTATTTCCTCCTTACATATGTTAGTACTTCATTTAATTTATAAATCAGTAAATTCGTTAACTCTGTCTGTTCCTCAGCAGACCTGAATTTTCACTGAGAAACTAAAAAAAAAAATACTTCATTAATTGTATCCTGGGCATATTCAATAGCCAAAAGGAAAGAGAGGTATTTCAGGATGGAGGTACATGAAAATCGTAATTTTGGAGCTGGAAAATGTCCAAAGTCCCCTGGTCTAGTGGTTAACAGTGAAACGTACATGTAAACTGGCAAACTTGATCAGTTTTGTTATTTAAAATTTGGCATCTGAATTTTAGAGCTCAGAATAAAACCACCCATGAAACACCCAGCTAAATTTAAAAAGTCTTGTTCTCCTAGGTCCGATCAGTTAGTCCAATGAATGGCCTGAAATTCTATTAACACAGTAGAGTTAGGTCTTCTGGGTCTTTAATTTATACCACAAGTGATACCCACAGTGTCATCAGCATCTACACATTAACTTCAGTTAAGCCACAGTGACTTATCATCTATGCATTAACATTATTTTATTCACTGATTTGAACAGAGATCTTTAAGGTTAAAATGCCTCTTGAGAACTGCAGGATACATCCACCCTAAACTAATTGAAAGGCTCCGTGGATCTGAAAACCACCAAAGGGCACTGGGGTGTTCCTATGACACAAGACCACTGCCTTGAAAAATAAAAGCTTTTCACATGACTGTAAATGCAAGCATCCTTCCTCTTCCTTCCTCCCCCTTCCCACTCCCAAGCAGATTCTGATTCCTTGGTTTCACTGTGAAACAAAATTTTCACATTTATATTTTTCTACCTAGAAGTACAGATTTCACACACCGTCCTTAATCTTCTCAAAACTTGAACCACTTGTTTGTTGTATGGCACTTAGAAATTCCATGTTAAATGTAAGCTATTTGCTTCTCTACCATCAGAAACGTACCCAAAAGCTAAGTCTGATAATTTAATTTGGTCAAGAAAATTTATCCTACATTGTTCATTTAATCTGGGATTTAGACTCAGGAAGTTGTGGAAGTAAAATCTGCAAGATGAATCCTATTTTGCAATCAATAATCCTTACTCTTTCTGAGTTTGTTACAATTAGACATGTAGCACAATACAGATAAGGACTCAGGAAGTTTAACATATACAGTATTGATTCCTTTTTGTGCTTGTTTTTTATTTTATTTTTACATTATAAAATACTCCCAAGAGATGCAAACAAAGCCTAAGGAGGCCAGACGTAGATGCTGTACCAGCACTATAGAACAAAATAATCCAGTGTATGCAATCTTAAAACCATAACCATTAATCTTTTGATGCAGTACATCTCTGAGTGTGGACTCATAAAGTATATAATAAAACACAGATATGCCACAACAATTGAAGTCAAGTCCTGCCTTTTCTCAGCCATGTGGCTTAAAAGAGCAGAATAAGAGCACAGGAATGAGCACAGGCGAGCAAGTGACCAAATCACTGTACGCTCGTTGCCCTTAAATTCCTTTAACATTTTACATTTTGCAAGTTGGACTATAGAACCACCTATTCTATTGAGATGCTGTGTTTTGGTTGACTGACATTGTCTGCTGTCGAGCTGTCAGATAGTTTCATTGTCTAAAAACTTCAAGAAACTTTAATTGTCTGAGTGAAACTCTTCCAAACTGTGTGTTTGAACTTGGGAATATTTCAGAATGGGGTTAGCCGTGTCTGAGATGGGGCTAGTGAAAAAATTACCTTATTTTGGTTTATTTTTCATCAAAGAAATCACCAGCGTTTTCTCTGAAAAGTTCAAATTAGTCAATTTCTAAGAAATGTAATTGAAGTTTAACAAAGGTTGGCATTTGAATCACACATGTGGCTTTGGCTGTTTCTGGGAAAGTGCACCCAAATTTAGACAAAATCACAGGCCTATTTTACAGCTCACAGCTGCAAAGAAATTCTGTGAAAGCTGTTTGAACCGCTGTTCAAAACTAAGACAACTAAAATAACAGAAAACAGTATATCTGACTGGGCATCTCTTCGCGCCATGTTTATGTGTGGGATTATTAATTACAGCTTTTTATCCCCCTTCTTCATGAAGCAGTGATGAGATCCACACAAGAGAATGTTAAAAAGTAAATCACACTGTTCTTACAGCAAAGCTTTAAACAAATCAAAGGGTGACATATTGATGAAAGAAAACAAAATATCAGATATCTCATTATTAATCACCAGCCATCCTAGGAACTAAATGAGAGTCTTTGAAAAGACTAGGATGCGATCATATAATTTAAGACTGAATAATAAAGCGTGGGCATCTTTTTTTCTGCTGTTTCCTTACTTTCAAGTGCCTCGTTTTGCCTTATTAATGTAGTCTCAAAGACAATTGTGTTGTACTCATAGCGAGCAAAGGTCATAGGAAGAGCTGGATTTCTGGGAGTGATCATGCATTTCATCAGACAAGGTTTGGGGAGGCAAAACTGTTTCTTTGATGCTCCTCAACAGGGTATGTGTATGATTCATGTGTGTGTGTATCTAATATATAAATAATATAAGAAAGACACAGTTCATGTGTGAGAGAAAAATCCCATTGAACGGTAACATTCCCAGATGTTATTTTTCTAGCGCAGTGTATATGCAGAGAGTAGCTTCCCTTTAAATAGCTTGCAAACCTCCTCGTGCTGTTCGCTGTACTTGTTGTTTCAGAACCACCAGAAACCAGCCAGAGCAGCAATATGTATATAACTAGGCCTTGCGTGTTTGTATATTTTTAGTAAACATAGTTATTTGGTACCCAGCTGTGCCCCTGTGGTTTTTTCATATTGTTTTTGTTGTTTAAAGATCAAAAAGCACAGGCATATACTGTACATTGTAAAGAAAGGAAATGAGGAGGCAAAACTTAGATAATTTAAAAATCTCTCTGGTACTTCTCCAAAACACAAAATACAACTCTAGAGATATCCTTGAATATTACATTATGTACCTTGTACAGAGCCAGGATCTCTGCGCTGTTTGGTTTACATTACTCAGACTTCCAAACAGTGAAATTCTCTTAGTATTGGCTTCTACAACCTCATTATATTTTGTACTATCAGCTACAAGGGCCTCAAAGAAGCAATTTTTAACTTTCAAATGTGACTAATGTAACCATTTAACTCTAAAAGGCCTTTTGTTTCATGCCTGAATGTGAAGATGTTTTTCTTCTAATCTTTCCTTGACAATAATGTGAACTGTTTCACAGACTGTTGAGAACTTTGTCTCAGTGAAAGGTTATTACTGATTTCTCCATTTACTCGGTGAGATCTTAAATCACATGAAAGTATCTCACAAAGGAAGAAAAAAATTGCTTTATAAAGCTGGAAGGTGATTGAGATGTGTGAAGGTAATATCCGTGTGAACTTCTCTTCATTTGAGCAACATAGCACGAGCGAGATAATTGCTCTGTGCAGTGACTGCCCAAAGTGTTGTGTTAGTGGTATGGTGAAACCTCAGCGGAGTTAAGCCATACAGATACAAGAGTTTCGTGGGGACCGATAGCAAACACAATAGATGGGAGAACAGCTGGTTCCAAGAGGAAAGCAAGCCGGGGAACCATATAAGAAACAGTTATGAGTTTGGCCTAGGGTAGAGGTCGTCTTTGCATACAGTGTCCTGGAAAGGCAAGCTCACGTTTATGAGCAAGGCACTTTTCTGTTGTTTGTTTCTACTACGTGCTAAAACAGATTCTTCGACCAAGAAATACCTTCTTTCTCTTTCTTAATGTTTGGGTTTTTTTGTGGTGGAAACAACATTTCAGGGCTTGAAAACTTAGTTATCACTTGAGCCAAAAAAAGTAATGATGATGATGATGATGATGATGATGATGATGATGATGATGATGATGATGATGATGATGATGAAGATGTTTGAGTTCTGGAATTATGGTAAGGGATGTATATTCAACACAAATACCCTTTGTATTCTCTGAGACTTATCTTTTAAGCAAATAGAACCAGCCTGAGCAAGTGAATCCTTACACAGCACAATATCCAATTACTCCTCTGTGTGCTCCACCTGAAGAAAGGCTTCTGGATGTGGTCACGCAAAGTGCTTTTACTGTCATATTCACCTCCGCTAGACCATCAATAAAATGTGTGAGCATGAGTTGATGTACTTCCCTAGAAAATACAAATGCCACAAGTATTATAGATTATCGTACATGGATCCCGGCAAAGTGTTTGTAGATCAAGATTTTTTCCCAAGTCTCAGAGCAAAAGTGTGCCCTCAAGATGCACGTGACGTTCCTGCTGACAACAAAGAGACCTGAAGGCACACACATCCAAAGTCAAGGTCTGGACCACAGTCACGCCACAGGAGAAACTCTGACACTGAAACTGTGTTTACTTAAGTTTATAAAAACACTGAGCAAGATATCAGAGTATGGTATGAGCCCGCTGGGAGAGAGGGAGGTGCATGGAATAGGATGTGGAGAAAGCACTCTGGAAGAAAGATGCAAAGTGACATGTTAGAAAAGCAAACATCTGGCACACATGGAAACAAAGGTTGTCTGGATGAAGCGAAAAGGCAGTCACTCAAAAGTGACTGGAGGATTATGCATAAACCAGCTTTTGAAATTCAAATGAGAGGGCAGTAATTAAAATCCTAAAAGGTATAGGAAGCTTTTAAGAAGCTACATTCTAGGTGCGTTAAAATAAGCACTGATGGAGCAGAGTTGTCTGGGTTTTATTTTAGAAATTGATATAGAGAAGAAAAATGAATGGAAATTCACGCTCGTTTAAATCACACTGTTTCTAGATATCTCCATGTACAGTATAGACACATCTCAATGGGACTTATATTTCTTTAGATATCTATCACTTTCTAATACAGATATTAAACTCAAGAAAGAAAAAATCCTCATATTTCCTTTGAATTCCATGGAATACAAATTTTCTTATGTGGAAAATTATTTAGAGGATGTGTGTGTATATGTCCTTGTGTAATAAAGACTGATGGACAGACATATACACATGTCAATAGATATCTATGACTTTGTATCTACAGTGGTTGTAAACCAGAATTTTAAATTCTGTCTTACAGTAGCACCTGAGTAATATATGTAAGAATGCATGGCTCTCCTGAACTACCAAATTTAGTAGTACATTGAGACTTTTATCTCCAGCAGATGAATCCTGTGCAGGACAACTGTGAAGTACTCAGTGTTACTGCTGTGAGAGTTCATCCATAAACTCATTTTCAATCATTTTCTTCTCAATTCCTTTTCCAGGGAATCAGCATCCACATCCAAAAAAATCTTTATTGCTGCCATCAGTGGTCTATCAGGAAAAGATGCCCTGCTGCTGCCTTCGTCTCTGGACCAAGGACCTCCTGAGTTACTTCTGCATGACCTGCAGCCCACCACGCAGGGCTGGCCCGAGCGTCCCAAGACGGATGCAGAACAAAATCAGCCAGTAACACATATTTATGGTTTTAAGGGTAAGCAGAGGGAATGCCAAGGGCTTTGCAAAGAAAGTTTTTCTTTCACCCGCAGCCCTTTGCCTGTTCCCCTCCATGTCCCTGCTGTCACTCCACACCGATGCTGTGAGTGCAGACTGCCTCCAGCACCCTCAGAGCAAATGCATGGTAACTCCTACCCAAGTATTTTCACAGCTAAGCACAGCATGGATGGCTGTTTATTTAATGAAAGGGAAATACATTGATGCCTTCTTCCCCAGGTCTTTTCTCCTCCCTGGTTCAGTTCCCATTTAATGGCAGACGGCAGGAGCGGATCAAGGGTCAATGCAAGCGAAGAAGCTGAGACCCCGCCTGTGTTCTGCCCCACATTGGGACCAAGTGTCCATGTCCCCTGATGTGGTGGCATTGCTCCATGCCATGCACCCTGGGCAGGGAAAGGACCCAGTGTCGGCACGTGAATTTGGGAGACTGGAGCAACCATGGTGCACAGTGCCCTGGTTGGGGGATGCGCAGCCCCATCTCACCTCCCACCCTCCAGCCCCCGCATCCAGCCTCTGCCGTGAAGAAACAACTGAAGACAAAAAGTACTCTAATGCCAAAAATGAAATAAAACCCTCAAACTAAAAGCGATTGATTTTTTTTTTTACGAGACATTTTGTTTTCAGACAGAAATGCCTTTTCAGCTAAACAGACAAAAACATAGCCTTTTTTTCAAAGAAATACTGTCTCTCAGAGAAAACTTGAAAATAGAAAAATGTTTCTACAAACATTTTCATAGAAGAAATATCCTCATGAGCTCTACCGACAACAGGTTCAGTGAGTTTACTCTCTAATTCAGTCAACACTCTCCTTGACCTTTCTGTTGAGTAAAGTTTCAAGATCTGACCTTAAAAGATTTCATTTTGGCTCCATCACAAGGAGTATGCATAGATTTTTTTTTTAGTTACACACACAAAAAATTCACTTTGAAAGATTAATTTTTCAAATTAATTCCCCAATATCTACAAGTATTTATAGGCTGGAAAACACTAATCTGTTTTAATATAAGCTCATGTGCTGAAGAAAAGAAATATATTTTTTCCATCTGTCAATTAAAATGTTCACTTGAAGTGAACAGTTACCTTGTAGATTATCCTCCTTAATTTCATTGCTCAAATAAAGCCAAGTATATTTGCTTGCTTATAGTAACAAAAATCCACAACCTACTCTGCACAGCAACCTACCTAAAATCATAAGAACTGTTATTCAGAACAGAAGGTTTCGGTTAACACTACCCTTATCATATATTTGTTTTAAAGTTCCCTATGTGTTCTTTGTAAAGATCAATTGATTTACTGTTTCAAGACTTCTATCTTTTTACCATTTATTTGCTAATACAGTATTTTACTGAATGTCCCACATTTTCTCGAACTGTCTTACAATAAAACATCTTCCTTTAATATTTTCAGACATTTTAGCAGGCAATCATTTATGTATGTATGTATGTATGTATGTATGTAAGCAATTAAAGATACCTTTAATATTAACCTAATCAAGCTCCAGTTTGTGCTTAAGTAATCATCACTTTTGCTTCAGTGAGATCCTGCCTTTTATATATTTTACTTAACATATATACATACATACATAAAATTAAATATAATAAAGGGCAGGATACAACCAGTTTTTCTGGTTGTATTTTCTCCTTGTTTTTCCTAAATGTATTTTCAAACTGTGAAACAAGAAACAACTATGCTCATAGCCTGTCTGTACTTGAACTAAATAAGCATGTATGTCATTTATTGTCTCAAGCCTCCTTTTCGCTAACACTTTGTTCCAAACGCTAAATGAAATAGTGTATTTTAGGAAGCTGCAGATGACTGTGCACTAATTTCTGCAGGAGCAAAAATCCCTGAAATCTGGTTAGACCAAAAGAAATGTAATGGTCGCAGACATAGCAGAGTACAAAATAAAAGCATGCTACCTCCACAACAGCGAGGACCTGAGCAGGGACATCAGCAAGAATATTGAAATCGCTCCTCTCCGGTGATGAGTGACGCCAAATATCTGCAAAACCCTGCTGGAGCATGCATTGGTGGAGACAAGGTGCTTTGTTGACCACCTGTGGGACCACCGCTGAGTACGGGAGTAGGGGAAGCAGGAAGATCTGTGACACAAGGGATGATCTTACTGGCAGGGGAAAACAATCTGCAAAAGTTACTGAGTTTGGGGAGTCATGGGCAGCTTTCTGATTTTCCAGGCAGATAGGTTTTATCATAGAGGTGGTTCTTCAGGGTGCTGGACCTGATCGGTGTATTTTACCTGGAAGACGGACAGAAGATGTGTGTCCTACTGCAAAAGTCCTGCAGGGAATTCTCAGTTTATTCACATTTCATTGTGCCGCTTTCTTGAGGTGACAGCAACCCCCTTCAGTCACTGCACGTAGAGTTCGGAATAGCCTCCGATGCTCTCTCCAGGTTCAGGATCAGCTGTCTGAAGAAAGGTTTATTGGCAAACAACACCTCCGCAATCAAAAATCTTCCTACAGAAGGAAATGGGTCATTCTACACATGAAAAAAATGTCATTTATTTCTTCCTTAAAATAATTAGGGGGCAGAGCAGGGAGCAGAGAAACACTTTAAAAGGACAGCATTATTTCATCATATAGACAATCACCTTGCTTTAATGCAATTTAGAACTTTCTGATATTGGACAGATAAATTAGGAAGATAAATTGCTGGTGACAGAGACAGGATCAGAGAGAGTCTAAGGACCGTGGCATGTGTGTTTTATCTCCATGAACACAGATTTTAATACCCTGTGTTTTATTTCTGTACAAAATGAAGCTAGGTTACCTTTGCCTAGTAGACATAATTGTCTTTTATAAAAGAGAAAAATGCATAAATTCTGAGAGAAATGTAATATCTTTTGACATAGTTTTAGACCACCCACACGGCAAGCTATGGAAGCCAATAATCTTAAGCCAAAAGAAGTTTAAATCACTGAACAAAGCTTCTGCCTCTTTACATGTCTTGTATTGTCTAATAAAAACAACATGAGCTGGTTGTGAACTATTTAGAATTTTTAAGCCCACTCTTTTGTCCAGTCTATGATGCAGTTATTATTTTTCCTAATATAAAACCCATTTTCAGTAAAAATATACAATCTAATGTATTCTGAAAACAGGCTTCCAATTTACAAGGAAAAGAATGCCATCTATTTATAGTGCTGCATATCTTTTAGTACCTGATATGAGGTCAAAATCTGCAAAAGACTGATAAAAGAAAAGGATGCAAGGGTATATATACTTTTTATTGGAACCTGTTGTTTTTCTTTACCTAAAAATCAGAATTACTGTCGACCTGATCCTCACCACCCTTAGCACTGATTTTAAAGATCACTGCTGCAAGAGAACTCTCACAGCGCCTAGCTTATGCTTAAGGGTCCTTTTAAAAGTGCATGTCCCATGCCCGGTAATTGCCACCCACCCCTGTTCATGGCTGGCCCCGAGCAAGGGGACAGGTCAGTAACTTGGGAGGTGAATTCGAGACCAGTTTCCGTCAGACGAGGGTGGTCCTCAACCAAAACCCCCTGAAAACATTGAAAAAAGTTACCCTGAATTCCAATGAGCTTTTCATTAGACCATCAACAAAAGAGCCTTTATTTGTGAATTTGAAGATTTTTGCAAACATAGATGCAAAATGTGGATGACAAACATTTGCTTTTATCCAACAAGCTCTGAATGCGACCCGTTTAATGAGAGCCATCATCAGACGTAGTACCTTTTTCTGTGAGGAGTCCCACCGGCTTCAGCAGAACCGTTAGTGGAAGAAGCAGTCAGCAGCCCCATGCAGATATGGATTACAAACCCGAGTGTTTCATTTCTCTGCATTAACTGTGTCCTCTGTATTGCCTATAGAATATTTACACCCTTTAGAGCAGGCAACTAATATGACTAAAGAAAGCAATGGTTTCCTTTTTCCCCTCTTTTGTTCCTGCTATAAGCAATACCGATAGTAACAAAAATATTTCCAAGATAATGTTCCAACCCTGTACCTGAGGTTATTCTGGAAAATGTTTTTGCTTGCCAGAGCTGTGGCTTTGCATAAGGTAAAGGAGCCCTCTGCTCTCTGCACTTTCTCCAGTAACAAAGCTTTGATTCAGCCAGCCGCCAGCTTGAGTTGAAAACAGTGATTAAGCTTGGCTTAAGTTGTGAGAATCATATCAAATCTCCTTAAGTTCAGTCCAAACAGTGGAATGAAAACATATCTTTTCCTTTAATAAAAAAATTATGAGCTTTTTAAATGGAACTTAAAACAAGTGGTCTGAATTAAGATTTAGTTGTGACCTCAGGTACTGCTCTTTTTCCTTGTAAAGCCTGGGATTTGCAAGTTATTTGGCTAAAATTTCAGTGAAAGCTTGAATAAACCAGATTGTCTAACTCGTATTTTTCCACAAGATGAAAAAAAATGAGTTAAGTGTGAAGCCAGGTAAGAGGCAGGAGAGAAGTACAAGGAACAGCAGCTGACCTCAAGCGTTTTGTCCTTCTCTTCAGGTTTATTATTTTAGCACAAAAGAGAGAACAGCTCATATATAAGGAAAAGAAATTACATGCTAGAACAGCACGTCTATCTGAAGTGGGTACTCTTCTAGCAAAGAAAACAAAAAGTACCAGGACAAGTCCCCAGACACTATCAACGCTCTGCAGAACTGGGGTATCTAAACCTAACCTGGGTTCAAACGCTTGGTCAGGTGCCAGGAACAAATTGTCCGTCCCTTGTTTGCACAGAAGACAGCAGACTGCCTCTCCCCGGGTATCCGTGCCTGAAATGCCACCTGGGGAGTACGGCGGTTTCTGGGAATGACAGCTTGCTGTTGAAGATCAGCAGAACCGTGGGATTCGTTTCACTGCCTGGGGAGCAGCGTCCGGCCATGCGTGGGCCATGGCTTCTGCAGGAGGGGAGAGTGGCGGTGGCCCTGTCCCGCTGCTGATGCACAGGGGCCAGACAGCCCAGACACGGGCTTTTTAGGGCAGCCCCCCTCACACGATACACTGCTTGAGCTCTAGTGGAAAGAACTGTAAATGAAGCAAAATGTCTCACTCAAGGCAGAGTTTTTTTTTTTAAAGCTCGTCTTCTACTTCCCCTGCTTCTGTGTTCTGCCTTCCCCTGACATGAGATTGCTTCACTTTGCTTTACCCTTTGTTTACCTAGAGGCTTGATTCATGGTCTTCATAGCAAAATTACTTAATTGCAAGAAACCTACGGGTTTTTTTCATGGAACAGTTACCATTTTGATCGTTCCTAACTTCTAATATTTTTTAATTATGTCAGCATGGTTTTCACCCAAGCAGAAACTCTTCCCATGCACTGAAGAACACCAGCTGAGCTTAGCTCACCTCTGTGTGATGAGGAGATGCCCCTTTGCCGCTAAGGAGGCACGCGCTGTTTGCAGAAACACAGGCACAAGCCTGCAAAGCTCTTCAGCTTTAGCTCTGAACAGTTAAGCATTTTACAGGGGCTACTTGCATTAACCTGATAATGTGCTTAAATGCTTTGCTGGTCTGAGGCTTTCAGGTCTATACATGTGTATTCTGCCTCTGTAGAGTAAGTCTTTGCCACTGCTAAGACTGGTGTTTTAAAACACTGGCAGCAGAAGGACCCATAAGGACCTCTTTGCCGTAGACTGCACGAATTGCATAGCCACAGAGGAGCATCATGGCATGGCAGCTTTTGGTGTCATTTAGACACGTGCTGCCTGACAGGGCATGCCTTTGCCTCCCATGTGCAGGGGCATCAGTGTGGAGAAGCCAAATCACAGANAGAGGTGCTCCAGCCCTTGGATCATCTCCGTGGCCTCCTCTGGACTCTCTCCAACAGCTCCATGTCCTTCTTGTACAGGGGACCCCCGAGCTGGACGCAGCACTGCAGGGGGGTCTCAGCAGAGCGGAGCAGAGGGGCAGAATCCCCCCCCTTGACCTGCTGGACACGGGTGGCTTTCTGGGCTGACAGCGCACATTGATGGGTCATGCTGAGCTTCTTGTCCCCCAACACCCCCAAGTCCTTCTCCTCAGGGCTGCTCTCAGTCCGTTCTCTGTCTGCCATGTGTGTCCATGCACAGTTGCCCATGCATATAGAGTGCAGCAACGCTAGAAGACCCAATAGGTGGTGGGATGAAGTGGTGACACTGCCACCATGAACCATCCACTGGGCAGGTTTGCTAAGAGGTTCAGGAGGAAAATCATCCCCAGTTACACCCTGCTTGAATTTGCGCTCTTTTTATTACCAAAACATACGGCTGTCTGCGCCTAGAAATCTGCAGCAAAATCAATGCTGATCTATGGGGAGACTAAAGGCTGCTTCAAAGTCTAATCAAGTCACAGGAAAAAGGTCTCTTTAATTTCAATCTACATGAAAATTTGCTCATAGGAGTTTTTCTAAGAGGGAACGAGTATAATTCTCTCAGGTCCAAAGGAATGTACCTGTCTGCAAAGTAATACCTAATGGTAGAGCTTTTAACGTTGAAAACTTCCCACCTAATTTCAGCATTTAAGGGTCTGCATCCCAAAGGAGACAAATCCCCAGGTGCAAGAAGTTGATCTAACACAACTGCAGCTCTTTGAAGTTTAACAATGAGCAACTTGTATTGTTTCAGTCAAACAGCCCCTCTCCCTTTGCATGGTGTGAGAATATGGAGACTGTTCATAAATACAGATTCCCCTTTCCCAACTTTCATCTGCTGTTTTTTAAACAAGAGCGAAAATGTTGCATTTGTGTGCATTCCCACGAGCGCACAGGGATTTAAAGCATTTCACCAGCACATTGTAGTTTTTACCTACTACTTTACATTTTCAAAGTGGGCCAATGCAACGCTGGAAATGGTGAGGGTTTAGGGTAGAGATCTGTTGAAAAAAGATTTTAATATGGTAAAATCAATCTAAAATCTGTACGAGGCAGGCAAGTGGCAGGGGATAACATGAGCAAAGGGAATAAAAAGAGCTCTGAAGAGCCCATACCAGTTGCTAATACTTAATCTCTTTAAATAATGAATTAGCTGCTCATATCTACTGTCGCTGCTAAGAGAAAGCACTTTCTTTGTGAAGTGAAGTAAAGCTTGAATACCCATGAATTATTCAATATAAAGTGTGCCAGTTAAAATGCCTTGATATTGGAAGTCAAGTGTAAGATTATCTTTTGTCTGTCAGAAAGCATCTCTCCCATGTTACTGAGACTTGAGGGGGTGGAAAAAGGGGCCAACCAGCGCGCAAACACATCAAGAAAAAAAAGGGAGTTATTGTAGTGACACACAGAACCATTTCCACTTACGGATGAGCTTCAGTCATATGCAGGAATTATTCTGTTGGGCTTTATTCTGTTTATTGTTTCTGTTCTCCTTTACCTCCATGATTGCTCCGTCGTCTGTGACTCCGAGGGAATCACTCGTGATGCTGCGACGCTGCTCCAAGGTTTCTTCAAGCAGAGACAGTATCAACTATTGATCTGTCAGCCTTTGCTGACATGGATAAATATATTTCCTTACTCAGGTTTCTAACAGCTTCCAGAGCTGAATAATGACCTTTCCACTGTATCAGAATCTGTAATCTAGAAGAATGTGCCTTGCAGGAGAGTCTGGCACAGAAAATGACTGTTTCTCAGGAAGGTTTAGGTCATCTAGCCCTGGGGTATGACACAGGCTTTCCAAAGGGCTGGGTAATCAGCTGCTATTTTTTGTCTTTCTGGATTTTTTGTGTTCCCTTTTCATACAGTGCGCATTGTTGGTGGCACCTCCAGATACCTCAAACTTTTCCTTTCTTTTCCTTGCCTTGCCTCGCCTTCCCTTCTCTTCCTTTCTCCTCCCTTCCCTTCCCCTCCCTCTCTTCCTTTTTTTTTTNTTAAAACGCTCTTTCCCATCCTTCCCCCTCAAATTACCCCAACACTCAGATTCTCTCTACCTCAGTAGTGCCTCCATGGTGGCTTTTGATTTTATGTGTACACTGTTTGTGTTTGGTGATTTTTCAGGTACAGTACTGCAACATTCGCAACTAACCCATAGATGTAGTATCCAAAATATGAGTCAACAAATTGGAAAATCAAAATGGGTTGTATAGAGCTTACCACTTTAAAAATGCCTAATTTACATCTTTACTCTTCTCTTCATCAACTACACTGGCAGCCAGGATCCAGCACCTCTGAGCAGAGGTTAGTCTGGGTGGGTCGTCATCATACTGAACTGGGATGCTATCATAGATGTGCAAGTGGCTTGAGTGTAGTCCATCATAACACTGAACACCAAGTTGAAATGACTTAATAATTTCTGGGATACTTTAATTACCATTATCATCCATGATCCAGTTTTTATTGATATTGACAGAAGAGTTTATCCAAGCCTAAGACCTCAGAAATCCAACCTCAGACTTCAAGGTGAGACTGGAGAAAACAAAAGGTATATCTTGTGTTTCTGCATTGCTGATAACACTCTGTGGAGGACTGTACTAGTACTCCCAAGGATGATCACTTCCCTAATCATCAAATAAAAAGAAAAAAAAAAAAAAGGTAAAACAGAACACTGAAAAGTATTGCAAACTATAACAAATGTCATAAAAGAATTAGCCTTTGAATTGACTTACGCAAACTGAAAAGAGATAAAAGAGCTACTGCATACTTTTGGGGAACAATCTCAAACTGTTCTTTCTCTGCATTTAAATAAGATTGCTAACACTATTGATCAGTCCATGCATGTATAATTTTCTCAATACATAAAAGTGATTTACCTCTTTATCTTAACAGAACCATCCATCCCATATCTCTTCTGTTCATTTGCACATTTCTGTTGAAACCCAAACAGCCAAACTTTATAGTCAGACCCAGTCCAGGCCAGAGAAAAGGCTTGTGATTGTCTTTCTATTTCACCAGTGCTGCCCACACATTAATAAAAAACCCCATAGGTTCAAATATTTACTATTTCTATTTTTTCAGCCACCTTTCTGCATGTTGGGTGCTATTCAATTTCACATTTAACAGATATTAGTCAAATTGAGAAAGGTAGTCCTGTTCTCTTTTCTTCAGCCTCAAATGTACCCCAGTGAGAATAAAATCTCAATCAGCTCATAAGATGAAAGGGGTAAAAAAAGAAACAAAATTAGATTCCAGAACTTTCTGTCTGGACAAACACAGTTGCACGATTACATCGTTTGAAGGTATTTTAAGTCAGAATTTTTTCTTAATGCAGCATCGGTACACAATTAATATGAAGAATCTAGCCTTAGCAAGAAGACTCAGAATTGGGAAAAATTGTATTAATTCCTTTGTTTTGAAGGGAGATAGTTACATGATGTCTTTAAAAATATGGCTTGCAATGTCCTCATTCAACAGATTAAGAATATACAGCATGTTGCATGACAAATCAAGGCGCAGTCTTTAGAGTCATTTAAGATTGATGTTTAGCAACAAATGAAAACCATTTACCATTCTCCCCAGAGAAATTTTGGAATGAAAGATTAATTATCCATATTATTGTGAAAGCTAGATCCAGAAAAACCCTCTTGGTTTACATCTTTTGTTCCAGAAATTAATTTAAATGTCTTGAAAAGATTGCTCAGAATTTATATGGTGCCTTTCCTCATTAAAATCCATGGATATAAATTTGACAGTATTTAAAAGTACACAGATTTTAGCAGGGAAAAATTAGAGGCCTGTGGCCTTTTAAATGTCAGGGACCAGATTATGGTCTCAGTTGTATGCATCTAATTCTTGCTGAAATGAATAGAAGTCCCACATATACACTGTCTTCATAATCAGAACCAATTGTTTTTCTGTTTGCACAATTCAGTCTGGATGAATGAGAAAACATAGGAAACCAGGCATCACAGGGCAATATCATTCTTTAGTTCTCAAAGGTCTGATTTCACTCATTTGTGGTTTTACATTGAATTAGGAGGATTTATATTAGATCTTCCATATTTTTACAATGAGTAGAACCTCCATAATGTCTTATAATTCACCACTCCTCATGTTTTGTTGAACTGTTGCCATTTTTTAATTTTCTTCCTGAATAACAGATTTTCTTTTGCTAACTTATGTGAATGTACTTTTGTGCCTTTAAAACTACAAAAGCATAAAATAGGCCATTCACACTTCTGTCCATTACCATGACGTGGGACAGGCTATAGTTTGTTTCAGGTGTGTGGCAGGTCTGAAAGTTCCTCCCAGAGTGCCTCCAACCTGCGTTACGGATTTTGCTTCGAAGAAACCCACGATCTGTCTGCACTATGGGGTCTCTTGTTTTGGTTTTGGGGTTGTCTGTTTTTTTTTTTTTTTCTTTTACAAACCAACAACTGTTCCTGACTATTTACACACTGTGCAACATGTACGTCTGTTAGAAAAGACCTAGTTCTTGAAGAATAATGCCAGATGTCCTGTGCTCAAAAATACCTACACTAATGCTACAACCACCACTATCACTGTTTATGTAGTAATCAGCTGTCACACTGCCTTTTTATATCAGTGCTTCTATTGTTTTGGAATGAGGTCTAGAAGAGATAGAGGAAAGCACACAATTTAATTGGGCCACATGCATCTGTGTAGAAAGCATTCTGAAAAAAAGAGTTTTCAGAGTACTGAAGCACTTTGATTTCTGCTGTACCTGCTAAAGAGGCCAGATGCACTTTTAAGATGCTCTGTGAACACTTGAGGACACTACTTCACAATGGAGATTTGAATCGTGATTTTGTTGTTTGGTTTTTTTTTAATATGCAGAACCAAAAGATAGATTTCTATTTTTTTCCCTGATGTATTTTTTTGGCAGGCCAAAATTTAGATAATTTCAAATCTACTTATGGGCAATCAGGAGTTGTTCAGGTTCGTGTTTTAGCCAGACTTTTCCTCTGTTGGCTGATATGGCTGGCTGACTCATCTCTATTGACTCTTGAGCTGTAAACTTAACATTAAGAAGAAATCTTTAAAAAAAAAAAAAAAAAAAGGAA
>VXBL01002244.1:262817-273439 GCA_013400195.1 Aramus guarauna
AAATATCTGCAATCTTTTCCGTACTTCTCCATCTCTGTGTCTATTTGTGCACCCAGGACACTCAGTTGTGTCAAAACCTACAGTGCATGAGCCACAGAGCTACATAAAGCACACTGCGACAACATCCCAGCACATGTGGACAGCTTAGATAATGAGTTTGCTGTTACAGGACTGCAAAGTCTTTGATCAGATTCTTTGTTTTCTGAAACTACTAATATTTGCATCTCACTTTTTTTGATATATTGTGAATTAGCTCAACTAGGGAATTAGCTTGACTGGGATCAAGAAGCTTGTCCAGATCATCATTTCAAAAAACCTTTCTGCTTTTGTCTGGTGAGTTAGGCACATTGCTTGTGGTCAGACGTGCTGTTCGGTTACATAAAATTTACAAGCCGGGTATTTTTTAGCTTTACCCCAGAATCTGTGATTATTTGCAGGGAAGATGATATTCTTGTGCAGTTTTTCTCCCCTCCTTCCCCAAAACATCACCTGTAAGAACCCTCTGTATTCCCCAGAGCGTGCTGAGCTTTGCAGCGAGACATCTGAAGGGCCAGGCACAAGCCCAATGGCAGTCTGGTGAAACTCTGCCTCTCAGCACAGTCCCAAACGTACCCAAGCGTGTGCTCAATTTTTCCACTGGTTCCTGCCAGATCCTGGCTTGTACTGAAGTGAAAGTAGGAGCACAGCATAAATTAGGGAGATGTGAGGAAAGAGAAAAGGCGCCCGAGATGATAATAGCAGAGAAAGAAAACCTGGGAGCAGCAGTGAGAGCTGCAGGAAATGGAGGAACACAGAGCCTGGAAAAGATGCAGACGGGGTGTGGGGAACAGCAGCCGATACCAAAAGGGAAAAGGGGGCAACGTGGGTAACAGCGAGCTTTGGAAGCTCTTTCAGTGCAAAAATAAATAATTCCGACTTCGAAGCAAACACTTAGATTCATTTTCCAGATAAGCAGTATCGTGATGGCCACTAAAAGAGTTTGATATTCTTCAAGCTGACTTATTCAGATAGTTTATTATAACTAACCATAACTTCATTAATAAACCGTGCCCTAGAGAGGTCCTAGGATTAGGTCTGCAAGCCACTTTCACTATGGGAAAGAGATTTTTTTTTTAATTTGGATGGTGTTTTCTGTTCCTTAAAACCTCTCCTGTCAAAAGTCAGTTAAGTTCCTGGAATTGCCCTTTATTGCAAGGATGCTGGGGAGAGGCCCAGGGAAATCATTCCTGTTCCAGTAATATGGAAAAGTATTTTGCTGCTGAATCCTTTTCCTTTTAGGGGACAGGCCTGGTAACAACCCTATCTGTATCTTGCAGAAGAAGAAAATCAACCATAAGCCTAGTTGAAAGGGAATGGATACAAAGGAAAACTTAGAGGAGAAATATGGAAATATATTTTTCAAGGTTGCTTCCTTTTCTGCCCTAGAAGCTATTTGAATATGACTGTTGTGCAAGAATCCACTGATGTGATTTAAAAATAAAAAAGACTCTAGGAAAATACCAGTGGTTTTCATTATTCCTCCATTGGGAATTTCTGGCTTCGTTAGTAGGTTCAGACTTCGTTGTTAGCAGCCAAATGCTGAATACTAAACAAAGCATTTCCTCCTAAATTAAATGAAGCTTTTGAATTATGCAGCTTTAATACTCACTCCTCTGCAGAGAAGAAAGGGTTAACAGCATGAAATATTACCTCTCTGTGAGAGAGGAGGGATTTAATTTCAGAAGGCAAGATCTTACAGCATATCCTGACTCAGACATGCTTTTACTGATTCAGCCATAGCATTCACTTGGAAAGCTTTACATCATGGCCTTGGCAGACTCCCAGGCTTTCCCAATGCAGGCTGCTATTTTTCCTTTAGCTTACCAAAAATAGCCATGCATAGATTTAGTGTACTTGGTTTGCTGGTGTTTACAGGCATGTGAGCGTTGTCAAGATTGCTCTGGGCAGGCAGAGACTAACGCGGGTCGGGGAAGAGCAACGCGGGAAACACCAATTCGCTTTGCAGAATGGGACTTTGGACACCTCCAAGCATCTGACCCGTGCGCTTGTCTTCCTCGTTGCACGGGCCCCATCATCTGCATTTGTGTTCCCAGCTCAGGGCCAGGTTTTCTTGCCATGGTTTCCATGGGATTAATTGCTCCCCTCCCTGTGACCCTCGTGGTACACTGACCATGAGGGCAAAACACATATCTGCAGCTTTCTACAGAGCATAGTATGGCCAAACTCCGGCTTTAAAATGCTGAGAGGAAAAAAAAAAAATAATCACTTGCTACATAAAGGGATGAGCATCACGATGTCTCCGTACAGATTTGCTGACCTCTTTCTAGGCCCTTTTCCTGCAGCCGGGAGGACAGAGCCTCAGCTGCTATCACAGCTGTCATGCTTTACAGCTCCTGGGCGGACGGGGCTGCCTTCTGCTTCATGCACCGTGATGTGAAGTGACTGGCACACCCCGGTGCGGAGGATCCTTGGGTATGTATCGCAGAAAATTGTGAAGCAAGACCAGCAAGACGCCTAAACCAGGACAGCCTTAATGCTCAGCTGCCAACACGGGCATCCCCAGCGCGCTCCTTGTCCGGGGGGCACGGCGAACACCAGCCCTACCATGTCGTCCACCGCAGGACTTCCTAAAGCAACATATCCAAAAGGCAGTGCTCCTGCCAGCATCCAGGCTTGTGATATAGACTACAATTTCAAAAGGAACACACAGTTGAAGGCAGTTGGCAATACAGCGAGCACTCAACGTGTTTTTCCTGAGACAGCTTACCTAAAACAAATCACAGCAAGAGTTACAGCAACAGGTTAGCACATATTTTTGCTTGAGCTTGCTACCAGGCAGCTTTGTTAGCTTCCTAGCATGACTGCAGCAGGCTGACATGCTCTGTGTCCAAGCCCAGGGCTGTTGCAGTGATCACCTCCAGTAGAAGGATGAAAAGACCCGACAATCTGGTACCTTTTGGCCCAAATTATTTCAATAAAATCATCTGAAAATCATCTGGAAGACTGGTGAATGGGACAACTGCAAAATATCACAAGCTGTCATCGCTCTCTCTGCTGCACTTCTTGTCTCATGGGTCATAACCACCCAACACCTGTGGCACAAATCCAGGGACAAAAAAAGACCAAGGCACAGTGGCCATATGGTGTGTCACCACAGCGTACCTGCTCCTCGCTCTTGTCACCCCCACCAGGGAAGCACGGTATCAAGCATTAATCTAAAACAGGCTCCAGCTTGAATCTCACTTGGAGCGTGAGCCCTGTCGTGATGGCGTTAGTGAAAATGCCTTAGGGGAAGGCAAAGATGCAGAGCAGATCTGGGTCTGGTTGGATTTTGGTTGTATGAAACATCTATCAGGGGAGTGGAGTGCCCCATTTGTGACTGGAGTTGTCTTTGATTTCTCATCCCCCACAAACAATGAAGAGGAAGCTCACTGTTCAGATCACTTCATCCCAGGGTCTTTCCCTAACATTTTTTTTTTTTAATTAGTTTACAGAAGACCTGACTTTCCAAGTGAACAAAAACACTTATATCCTTTTGTGATATCACTTGTCCCCATATCCTTTCGGTTGCATACTCTTCTCCTAACAGCATGCTTTCTTCATCATCCAACACTGTCCTTTGTTATTTTTTCTCTTTTTACAGGTGTTGCTCGTAAGAGATGGAAAGGACAGAATATCTGTGAAACCTGACAAAAATCAGTTTCTTTTATTTAATTCAATGGAAGGCTCTGTACGTGCATTCATCCGCACCTAGATACACGCACACGCGTGTGTGCGTATTTTATTTTCAGCATCTTTTTTAAATGTGCCCTTAAATGCTGACAATACAAACCCAACAGCCCCATGCAAGTCGGGCAAGCTGAAGAGTGTAGGCTGTTGGGCAGCCAGCACCAACCTTAATAACCAAAAATAACTGCTTGGGTCTGAACCAAGTATTTTCTCATCAGTATGCAGCACCAGGGTGTAGGAGGAGGAAAATGAGGAGTGGGAGGATATAAAACAAACAGTGAAAAGGAAAAATGTCAACTGTATTCTGGCCTTCCTTTTTGCTTCTCACAGCCTACCCCAAGCAATGCAGTTGCGGTATGTGACGGGCTGGTACAGAGCCGGGGTAGCACGCATACAGCTGAACACATCTGGTGAGCAGTTGCCTGGTTTTGTGCTGCGAGTCAGCCAGCAGCATCCATGTTTCTGAGTGAGCCCTCTGCCATCGTTGCAGAGTGGCTTGTGACTTGACTTTTGCTTTGCAATAGGTTCGTTCCTCCAGCCACTCTTTCATCTTTGCCTCCCCGCTCGCTACAGCCTTCATTCACACGTGCGTACGTACAGTCAAACTCAGGGCAATTGCATCAGAGAGGGATGCCGTTGCGTCAGAGAATTTGATACGAGTACTTTATCATAAATGCTAAATACCTTCCCCTGCTCAGGCTGTTCCTTTCAAGGCAAACCATACCTATTTAGGTGTGTAACAGCAGTTTGCAGGCCTGGCTTTGGCATCAAAGTCGAAAACCGTGGTTTCAGTTCTCCCAGGTAGAACGCAAGTTGTATGTTAATGCTATTTCTTGGGCAAGCTGTGCTTGTTAAGTGTAAGAAAATTGAAGAATTCCCTTTTTCAGATTAGCCTCACTCAGCCAGGAGAAGCACTTCTGTCCTTTCTCTCCTTTCTAAGTGGCTAGGGACAATTTCCTCCTCTCTGATCTTTGATGTAATAGAGATGGTAGTGGAGAAAAAAGCCATCGCGCAGGCTGCTACTGGTTTCTGCTCTCATTTTAATTATTTCTACTTTCCCACCCTGTTAAGAAAACAGGGTTTTCATGAGGCTGGAAGTCAGCAGTAGCAGCATGAGGAAGCTTCAGATAAAGAGAAGAAAATAGGTAGACAAGCAGACGCTCATCCCCGAGCTGGTCCATGCATAGAACAGGAAGAAAGGTTGGAGAAGAAACTCTGCCTGGGCACTGGGGGTTACGCCAGACAAAGAACAGATACAGCCGTGGAAATACAGCTGTGCACATGGAAGATGTGAGAGACTGGCAAAGTCAAATCGCTTCAGAAGCAAAATTAACTGTGATTACTTGATGCAAGACATCACTCAAACCAATCAAATTGTTATTTTGGGAAATCATAAATTTGTATCCAGAGTCAGTTTGTCACTCATTAAAATATTATAAGAATGATTAGGAAATGATCTTAATAAGTAAATGTTCTCCTCTTTTTCATTTTAATAGCTTAAAATATAAGATGATCTCACCTGGCTCTTACATGACCCCTGACCACCTCGCAGGTAATTATTTTTATTCTTATCCTTACTGCTAGAATTGAGCCCAGCCTAATTCCTTCTGGCGCAAGCCTAGCCGAAATCTCATTGCCATCGTCTTTATCTGTGTGAGGAGCGTTGTACCCCGGTACGGTACATTCGTAACTCATGTCTGCCATCTCATTGCTGCTTGCCAGGGCTCGGGGCACAGTAATGTGCAGTGACTATGAAGTACATGAAGCAAAAAGGAACAGGAATCCTTATGAATCCTTGTGAAACAAATGAAAGGGGTGAAATCCAGAGCAGCCTCGTGATTCCTCCATATTATAAGGTGAATTATTTTGGTGGTTACATCTAATAGATGGAAAATTGTTACTTAGGCCACTTCTACCAGCCTTTTTGGCTCACTTGAAAAGCTGTTCTAGCTAGGAAATCCCCCACAGGAGGGACTTCACAGATCAGTTCGTTGGCTTTTCATGTGTGCTGCATATCTGTAGATTCAAACTGGGGACCTTACATTATTTTGAGGAGCTTCTGTGAAATGCACCGTTGTTAAGATATGCAGAAATAGGCATAGTCTTTATTAAAGTATTGCTTAAATTACATTTTGAAAGGGGGGCTTGGGTGCATGTAATTTCTTTTGACTACACGAGGGCATATTTTGCCCACAAGCATATGTCATATTTCTGAGTGAAATATTCCTCTCTTCCAAGAATTACCCCTGTGAAATGATGGACTGTATCTGTACATGAAAGAAATACGGATCATTCTGTATTCTTAAAACTAAGAGGTAAACCATATTGGAGAAACCATAAAACAAATTCTCCAGAACACAAATTGAAAAAAAACAAAAAAAACAAAAAAAACCCAAAACCTAAAAAAAATCCCATCCCCAAACAGTTTTTAAAAAGCAACAATTTCAACTGCAAGTTACTGCAATACAAATGCAGCAGTGAATTCACTTTACCTTTAAATTTTACTTTTGCCTTACATGGAGCTACAGGCAATTGAAAAGCTGTTGAAATCTATACTTCTTAAGCCTCCTTTTCAATAGAATAACTACAGGAAACCCAAGGGATTCAAGTGCCCAATAGGTTAAGAGCAGTTTTATTTAATACATTGTCCTGCTTTGCTGAAAGAGAATGGTGATCTCTTTAAGAGACCTTTTTGATTTGCTTTCAGCTCATCCCTGCTTCACAGTGCAATTCTCTATTTCTTTCTCTCAATATCTAGAAAAAAAAAAAATATGCCAGTGTGACACATTTTCAGAAAGTGACAACATGGTTTAGAAACTGTCAGTACCTAATGAAGCATTTCAGCTCTATTTTATAAGCTGTGATTATCATGATCATTTTACTGATACATATATGGATTTGACATCTGCAGCCCTTTAGCCTTTTAAATAATCTGGTCAGCAAAATTGCTAGTATCTAGGTCAATTTAACCATTTATTTCTAGTTTTTCTGGTCGGTGTTTAGTCTTATGCTCTGGGTATATTTTGCTGCTTCTTTGTAGGAAACAGCAGAGGAGACTTGGAAGATATTCAACAAACTCAATTATAAGCTCAGGAACTTCTTATTACTTACTATATTTGCTCAAGGCAATGCATCATATAAGTAACACTGACAGAAAGGCTGTGACCCAAGAATTGAAGCACAGAGCAGAACTATTGCTCCTGCTGCTCTTAGGTTATCAAAATGTTTGGTTAATTGTAACTCTTCTCATATAGATCTTGAGATGACAGGACTAATAATGTGGCTGTAGGAGTGGGGAGAGGAGCAAAAGGAAATGAAAGGCCGGGGATGAGGTTCTGAACTGGCATTAGGAAAGAGCCTGGCTAACATTTCTGAAAACAGGAGTCGTTAATGCCTTTCTCCAGTTTTCAGACACATTTAGTTTGGTACCACAGGAAAAAAAACCCTGTGCCCTGTGTCTCCTTCTGCCTGCCTTTGCATGGCATTAGCTCCCATATGACTAGCAAGGTTTCGGTGGCAGGATTGTAGTGGTCCTGGCAATGCCGAGTGCAACCGAGCTGCTGCCAACACAGCGTGGGGAGGGGAACGGCGAAGGAGCTGCGGGTGTGAACACAGAACAGCAGTTGTGCAAGGGCACACACCCCTTGCTTGTGCATGAAGGTGCAAACCAGTAGGTGCACATATAATGACAGAGTGATACAAAGGGCTGGAGCACCTCTGCTATGGAGACAGGCTGAGAGAGTTGGGCTGGTTCAGCCTGGAGAAGAGAANTTATAATTTGGGTTGGAAGGGGCCCCGGGCTCAAGATTGGTCATGTTGCACAGGGCTTTGTCCATCAAGACTGGACTTTCGTACTTGCAGATGTTCAATGTGGCGACTTGCTTTTTCTTTCCCTGGCAGGCAGCTGATGTGAGTCCAAGTGTGATCTTATGCAAGTAACCGCAACACTGAGTGAAGTGTTTGTGTGATTCTCTTTAAGCATGCAGGTGGTCCTGGTGAAGTTCAGATGCCTTCAAAACTCCGCCACGGAGATTTGGACTGAAGTGATTTCACATGATGACTGTGCAGTCTGACACACAGCATGACTGGACCTCATCAGTAGTTTATTATCTTGTTCATACAGAAATCCTCAAAACACTGATTTGGCAGTCGCCATGCCTTGATTACCACAAAATTTTGCTGTTAGTCTCAAAGATAAGAAAGCAAATTTTGCATGATTTGCCTGATTTTATTTTCCTTAGAAAACTAGAGGGTTTACCTTGAAAATGTGCTACTGTACCATTGCTTGAGGCTGGTTGGACATCTGTAACTAAACTTGCTCTTCAGCAATTTTGAAAAGCATTTTACAGACCAAGATTAAAAGCATTTTTTTGATGATTGTGATACAGTTGGTTGGTTTTCAGCTTGGTTCTGCCGTTCTAACATATTAAGTACAATCTTTTCATGGAAAAAGGTCTGTCTATTATTTTACTCTTTGAAATTAGGGTGGTTGCTCAGGCAGTCAGACACAAGGAGTGCAGAAGACATTACGCAACTCCAAACCCAAATGCAGCAGCATAACAAGTGCTGTAAATTATGATCACAAGGTAAGTGCCACAGCATTTGGACACCTGTGCTAGATATTCATGAGGTGCATGAAATG
Organism: Aramus guarauna; assembly: GCA_013400195.1. Lineage (NCBI taxonomy): Eukaryota > Metazoa > Chordata > Aves > Gruiformes > Aramidae > Aramus > Aramus guarauna. The sequence continues at coordinate 271,189 of VXBL01002244.1, forward strand.
CTTTCCTGGACCTACACAGTGCTGATGGTAGGTCTAGCACCACAAGTCACTGAATTCAAGTGAAATTTATTGATTCACATGTGTATGTTTCTGTGTCTGTGTGTGTGTGTACACAGAGTTACTTGCACATATAACAAAATAAATAAATGCCAAGTAGATTTTGTCATCAATTTATAGGTAGCTTGGCTTTCTGCAAATGCTGATTTGTGCCTCTTCCTGGAAACCACCTACAGATCGCCAAGAACTAAAGAAACCTTGAAAACTGTCATAGCAACATTTCAGATTGCAGTTGGGAAGCCTGTGCAATATTGGTGCCTTGTTTCAAAACTGACATCCAAAATTTCAAGTTTAACATCCAGCACCTGTTCGGTGCTTTTCTGAATCAAGGCCATTTACAATAATAGTCCTTTACCCATGCTCTTACTGCACAACCAATTTTCAACCTATGGGATGCATTCTCAATAAAAAGTGACCAAACTACGCTCTCTTGATGAACTGCCTCATGAACTTTCCTGAAATAAAATATACTTGTTCTCTTTCACATGAAGCTGTAGCATAATCTTCATAAAGCATTACTCACAGATGGGAACTCTTTCTCCTTTTCAGTCGCCTTTGTAAACAGATTTTTCCTATAAGAAATGATGAGATGAAATTCATTCCTGGAACAGTGAGTACCACCCTGTGTCAGATCTCAAGGATCTTGTTTTCATTTTCCAGTTACTGTACAAATGAAATAATTATGAGTGCCCAGTTATGAGCTACACTGGGTCAGAAGGGCTTCTAAATTATTAACAGTTTATTGCACCACAAAATTTACTACTACCTAAGCAAGGATGTACAACAGATAGCTACTAATTATGGACTAAACTCTCAGCTGAAGCAGACAGTGAAAACACTCTTTTATACAAACTGGTGGTCTGATTCCCAAGTTCACAAATGAGTCTGTGTTTCATGGTAGCAACACCTTTATTTTCGAGCAGCAGAACCAACGGATGAAGTCAGAATTTCAATTCTAGTGCAAGAGATTGCAATATCGAATGTCACTTATAGTGTTATATATTTTCTTCATTGACAATATCTCTTGAATATCCCTTTCCCTCTTTTTTCATCCCAACAACGCCATGACTCCCGGAGCCCTGGACAAGAGCTGTACGCTGCTCTGCAGCCCCACAGCAAACACTCCTTGTAGAGGAGCCAGCCCACCCACCCATGCACACCGGTGCCCTCGCGCCGGCAGCAGAAAGTTATGGCCATAGTACTGCTTCTCCAGAGAGGCTCTCACTGCTTCCCCGAGCACAGCACCCCTTTCCCTCCACCTCCATCTGCACCCAGAACTGCATGGCTGGAGTTTCATGTTCATTTAAGCTCGGTGTCGGGACCTGACACGCTGCCCTTGCCACATATTGCCCATAACTGTGCTGCTGCTATATGTCTCTGTGCTGTTAGCCATGAAATGACCAATGGACAGAGGTCAAGGTCTTTTCTTACGCTTTCTTACTGTTCTGCAAGAAGCTCAGGTGGGTCTAAGTTGGGCTTATTATAAGGGCTGAGTGTAAGACCTGGTATGAATCAAGAAACTGTAATCTCTTTCTGCTTTTGATGGTATATTGTCGATACTCAAAACGCATCTTGAAAGTTGAAAATTCTCTTCCTTTCTTCTAATTTTTCTTTCTGCATTGACCACAGTCATAAAGCCATCTCTTCATGGAGTTTCTGGCTAGCATTTGTAAAGAAGATAAACAACCACTTGCTCTTTCCTTGTGGTCTGTTTTACATGGTGCTCAGCCCACGAGAGCTCAAATGTTCGTGAAGGGGCTTTGGACAAGTTCAAGAGAAGCTTGCTGAAAAGGACACAAGCACTGGAAAACTCCTTTGGGTTTCTTGATCCCATAGATTCAGCTGCTCTCAGTTGGAACAGCTTAAAATTAGTGCACACATTGTTTCTGTCCTCTTCTGTTGGCTGAATGCTTGCAGACAGCCACCCCATAAAGCATGTGTCCCGTCTCTCTTTTTTGCCCTCTTTTTCTCTCACACACAAACCAAAACACAGACACACACACACACATGTGCACACACAGAGTCACAGCTTGTCAACAGCTTTAGCAAAGTAAAATACAAATGATAATGAGGAACATGTGACCCTAGAAAAGCAGCACAGAAACTAAAAGGTCATCTTTTTTCCAAATGACCTAATTAGAAAAGCCTGGAGTGTTGGCTACAACATAATGGTTTTACACAGCTTTTTAACATA
>VXBL01002244.1:273534-316810 GCA_013400195.1 Aramus guarauna
AAAAAAAAAAAAAAAAAGAAAAAAAAAGAATTGGCATTTAATGCCAGCAAAATTAGGCCTCACAACAACACCTGCCTCAAGCAATCTCCAGCCTGTTAGATCTGTCAACGGAGCATTGCGGATTTGCCATCCCATAATGACCATCAAGAAGCCAGCACCAGGACGGCTGCCAGCTCAGAAGAGAGCCTGAAGAGGCACTCCAGCATCGCACGGAGCCGGCAGGCACACGGGGCTCGCACACATCCCTGCCCGCAGCCCCTGCCTGCACCACCCGGCCGGAGCATCCTCGCCCCGGCTGAGCCAGAGGACACGGGAGGAGGGGAAGGGGCGACAGAGCAGGGAGAGGAGGTGGAGGCATGAAGAAATGCCAAAAAAGATGGGGGAAAGAAGACGGGCCAGGGTGCAAGGGAAGGAATAGGTGAAGATTTCTTGCCCCTAGTTATCTCGAAGACAGGATCGTGGTGTACAGTTGAGGGATTTGCTGAGTTTAGTTTCACCTCTTCACTTCTTACTCCACACTCCTGTTTAATAATTTTCTTTGTTCTGGTGAACACGCATGCCATTTATTTCTGCAAAACTATTAATCCCAACTTATTCATCGTTTAGCGAAGCTATATTTAGTTTATGGCTTTTCCCCATAAATCAAACCCTGCAGGCTCCTCAATTTTAAGCGGTTTAATTATGGCAGCTATTCCCAAGCTGTAGGGCATGTCCCCACCACGGCATGACCACAGGGGTCTGCAAGATGGGCTCAGGACAGCAGCGAGGGGAGGACGTGAGCGGGCTCCCAGTCTGGAAGCAGAATAACCAGGATGCCGTGGGTCTGTCCTGAGCTAATTAGAGAGAGGGACAGAGTTCATGGAGGAAGAGAGAGATGGAGAAAATAGCTTGGGAAGCGCCAAGTTAAGGGCATACTCTGGATTATTAGAGGCAGCCAAAATAGGTTTGTGTGAATTCAGCTGAAGAGAAGCCCTAGTTTTCGCATGGCAGACAGGCTTAATGCTTTGCAGCCATCGTAAAGGTGGGAGGGACATGAAGTTTGCACATCCATGTCCCTGGGGGCTTAGAAGTTCTCTGCTTGTAGTGGTTTCATTGGGAATTGACGGCATTGCCCATTTCTCAGGCAGTCTCCATGTCCCATAGGATTGAGCTGGATGAAGCAGCATGGAAAAATAATATATACTGTGCATGTAATGTGCTGCTTAACCATTTTTTCCAAACTTACAAAAGCATGTGATCTTCATTGAAAACTGTGTACATGCCAAGTTTAGAGCTTTACATTCAAACTCTGTTTGAGAGCCTGTAATGGAAAAAAAAAAAAAAAAAAAGAAAGAAGAAAAAAAAGATACACACTTAGTTGGTTAAAAACCCCATAATATTTCCCCAGCTTCATTGTTCTGAAATGACTGCGTGGATTTTATTCAGCTGTTTATTTTTTTGTTTGTTCTGGCTGGAGAAGAATAAATGTCATATTTTAGCCTCAAAGGTAATTTTGCTATGAAAGCCACTGAAAATAGAGGTTGAAAAACAAAAGAATCATAACAATAGTAGTGATAGTACAATGATATTATGTATTAATAACGATTTCCTCGTGGTAATACTTTTAGTAATAGTGCATATCTCATCCATAATTAGACAGGGGCATTCACATCTGCTCGGTGCTTACAAGGCACAACCCAGAAGGAAAAAAAGAAGCAAAGAAGCATCGGCAAAATACCGTATGCTTTGCAATACAAGTTATGTGAGAGCTTAAGGTTAGAGAGTGGCAATTTCATCTTCCCTATATCGCACTGAAAACATAGCCTTTACCCCCAAGACTCTTCTTTTTTTCTCTCCATGTGTGCAAGGGGTCCCACCGAGGCAGAATCAGGTCCCTGCAAAACGTTCACACCTGCACGGGCCTGTCTGTTGATCTGGGGAGAATCAGGTCACTACGACATAACGGTTTCAAAGACTGAAAGGTACTAATTTTATATGCCAGTAAATCCATCAGATCACAAGGAGACTGAGGAAATGCTTTTATCTTTAAAATGACAGGCACTAATAATGTTACCAGAATTTCCCTTATATATAACTTTAATAGTTTCGGGACTCTTCAATATCTGCACAATGCAAAAGCTTCTGAAATATAAAAGTCAGTGTCCCCTTCAGAGTTACTAGCATTGCCAGCATGGGTGCAGGAAGATGAAATACGTTCTCGGGAAAAAGAAAAGGTTGGACAGAAGAGAGAAAAAGCCGTAACCGTTTCAGGGGAAGGTGTGTTATATAGACACTCGTACTGACAGCATTGTAGCTGGTTCTGTAGAGAGAAAGACCAGCTCTGGAGTGGGGTTCCAGCCACCAGCTCAAGCAGGGAGGATTTCTGCTCAATTCCTGCTCCCAGGTGCGTACCAGACGTGTGTCAAAACAACCGTCCCTAGCAACCTCACAAAGCCAATGGGAAATTTACCACCCGATGCAAGGTGAGGTCCACAGCAAGCACTCTGGAAAGCCCAAACCACAAGCTCCGAGTATGATCTAGATGAGACATGTCTTGCCTGTTTGCTCAGAACATCGTAGTCTCTGCAGTTTCCCTCATCCTTCCTCAGATGAGATCCTGGTAGCCAATGGCCTGAAAACGGCTGCTTAATCTTAAACAAAAAGTGGATGAATAAAGGACTCTGTGTGAATTGCAGGTCATGTTTTAATAATCTCAGGTTAACAGGCTGTCAATCTTCCCTCCACCTCAGGATAAGAAAAAATGACAAAACACCATTTCTTTTTATGTACATGCCATTAAAGGAGTTCTGCATTGTGTATTTCTAATATACAACTGCTTAGACCACAGCGGTGAGTTCATGATGAGAACACGATAAGCGCAATCTACCTTTGCATTTAGTCAAGCCTCTAATATTTTCCTAGCAGGGTGCCAACATGTTTCTCAGCTGGCTGAAGCCGGAGCGAGCATGCCATGACCCGAAATGAGACTAATCACTCCCCTAACGACACCCAGGATGAATTTCTCCCGATACACGTGAGAATTAGCGGGGAGAAAGTACCTCATGGGCAGAATATAATGCAGCAATGAGTCGCATGGGTTGAGTGGACATCCTTGCGGGTTGTACTTACCGGCTGCCCCATGTACTGAGCATTTGGCAGCCTGTCTGGATCATTACTTTTTTGCTCTTTTCTTCCCAAGCTAATGGAGCTCCTGGGAACAGTTCAGTAATGGAGCTCTGCGGGGAGTTAGTGTCCCTGCTTTTTTGTCTTTTCACCTTACTTAATCTTCTATCTAATATAGGACCTATATTAGCTATCTCATATAGGAGCTGAATCTTTGCCAAAACATGGCAGAGCTCAGAGGGTGGGGAAGAGAGATCACAGAGGCAGCAAACCATGCAACTTTTGGGTCTTGCAGCGTGAATTAGTCACTACTACCCCACACCTGCTTCTCTTTAAAAATCAATGAAAAAAATAACCCAGTAAAATGATACAGGTGAACGATCAGATTTATTTACCGAGGTTCCTGTAATCTGAACTTCTGTTCTTTAAGATACTTTTCATTAGTATCACGTTAGTACAGCACACTGAGGTTTTTACAACGGCAGCAGCGATTCATTGCCTTTGTTAAAGGTTATTTGAAAGTGTGCACAGAGCAGATCTATAGAAAATCTACAGGATATTCCATTTGGTTCAGATGATTCAAGCTCGCTGCAGACTGTACAGTCACAGCTTCCCATTTCTGCTGGAAATACTACAAGCTATTATATTTTTTTTTTTATTAACTATAATGTGCAGATATGGAAACTGAAGGATACCAAGCTCCTTCCACTTCTCACTTCCAGTCGCCCACTCTCTCTTTCTTTCCCTTTCACACACACGCTTCATTGATCTGAATTCTACATTTATTTTCATCAGAGAACAGATTTAGTTGATCACAGAAAGTTGCTCATTCCAAAGTGGAAAGATTTTTGCTTTGTTTGGCAATGGGAAGCATTTTTAACAGGTTTGGGCTTTCAGAGTTCGCATTTCATAAGCTAACTGCCTGACTTGACTGAGGCAGTATGAGCAGAAAAGGCAATGGAGTATGCACAAACAGCTCTGAAAAATAAGGTTCTTCTAATACCGATTGGTTTATTGCCTCAGTATCAGCTTTACAAAGTTTCTTAATTCACAGAAATCCCATTTAGCAAATAAATACTACTGGTTTTGAAGGTCTAATTGGTTTGTTTGGGTTTTTTTTTACTTTTGTGCTCACTGAAGACCAAACCAGAAAGCTGGCAGTATCTGTCATTTCTGTCTAATTATTAACACAGGCTGCAGGGTTTACAGGGTCTGCACAAGGGACTAACTTGTTTGTGCTGACCTACCAGAACCCCAAAACACTCCTTCTGCATCAACATGAAATACCGAGCTCCAGCTGCGGCCGGTTAAACCCCAGCTCCTGGATGGACTCGGGGAAGCATCCCACTTGTGGCTGACAAAGAAGGAAACGTTGCAAAGGTTATCTTTGCCTCGAAGGCAACACCAGACCCAGGAACTCACATTTCAGAAGCTGTCGCTTGGGGACTGCTGAACATGTATATTATGACTGTAGGAGTGAAGCTCAGAAGCGCAGTGTGCAAGAAACTGAGTTCTCACTAGGGGCTGGGAGGAGAATAATTCAGGAGAAAATCTTTCCCTTTCAATTTTTTTTTTTTTTTCCCTTTACATAACCAATTCAAATAGCTATATTCCTCAACTGCTGGGAAATCAAACACAGAGATAGTTCCCGGACTGTATAAAACTGGCATCCAGAAGGTGCAGGAGGCTGGGGGGGGAACAGGGGGGCCCTGTTACTGCACCCCTGGGGAAATCAATTGGGAAGCCGCGCCAGCAGAGCCCCGTGCTGCTGCAGAAAAAGCTGCTTGCAAATCTACAGCGGGCGGGGGTACGGCTCTTCCTCCAATGAGCAAATCCTGCTCCGAGATGGTATGTTTAGTGGTTGCATTTTGGAGGGTTCTTCCAGGATTCTCCACCCTCCACGGAGAAGGGAGGCAAAATGCTGGGTGGTGGAAGAGCAGACGGCCGCACACATGAAACACAACTTTACGGACAAGATGGGCAGCCGTTAGGAAATGGTGCCTGCACTGAAGCTCCCATTCCCAAAGATTTTAGTCCAGCAACAATAAAATATGCCACTGTAATAGATCCCTGCAGCTACGGTCCCGCTGGTAGGCTGCTCCGCAGCTTGCAGGAGCTGCGCCCAGAAGTGCAGAGCGTGGCACGAAGCGAGCGGGAGGCCGTAAACTTGACTTTACTGCAGATTTTTAGACCCGTAGAAAGACAATAAATAACTCGGTAAGCATCGCTCTGGGCAGGCAGCACTGCCTTGCACAGGAGAGGTCAGCAGGACAGTGTGTTGCAGTTTCTGGAAGTCACAGTAATTACTGAAACAAGAACTCCCCATTGTTTTAGCATCAGTGTAAGACTAAACGGCACTTATTGCCCTCCCTGACACCCGATGTGGGGAGCTGTGGGCAAAAAACAAAGCCAAAATGTTGGGGCCATGGAGCTGGATACTCAGATTTTTAGGGAGTTGCCTGGTGGCACAGCCATGCTGGGCAGTGATGGGCACCGCAGGGACCAGCAGCTACCCGAAATCCTCGCAGGTCGTCACAGCAATCCTTCCACTGGACAGGAAGAGGAGTCCTCTGCTGCAGCTGCACAGGAACGTCTCTTGTTTGGTTGATGCTACTACAGAATAAATGGTCTAGAAAATATGGTTTACCGTGGTAGTGTTGGGTTGGGCAATGAAGGGTTCCCATAGCTTGCTCGGGGTGGCAGAATCTCCACAAGGAAAGCCCTGAGCTCAGCACCCCCATATCCGCAGTCAGAAATGACCCCATAAAAGCACGTTGCTCTCCGATCGGGCACGTGGAAGCAGAGGACCTACAGAAGAGGTGTTTCCATCACCACTTCCAGCGCTGCCCTTGCAGCTTGTCGCTGAGGGCAGGGGAGAAACGGAGGTCCTGGAAGCATTAGGCATCTGCCAGCCTAACCGCCCTCACGACCACGGGCTTTACGATCAGCATCTCCTCTGTAAATCCACGCCTGAAGTTCTTCCTCAGGGCTCATTGAGTTATACTTCAGGACAGCTTGTGAACCTTCCTGGAAGGGAAAGGTGTACAGATGCTGGACAAAGATCTCAACCTTATTTATTTATTTATTTATTTATTTATTTATTTATTTATTTATTTACCTTCTAAATTTTTTTCCTTGGTGGCATTTGGACCAGTCAGCATTCTGCTAAGACAAATCGCAGCATGAATGGAACATGCCAATGAAACGCACATGCACAAGTTATGGCTTGTTAATATTAATAATTATATTTTTGTGAATGAGGGTCCTTGACAGGTGGACAGCTTCTTGATTGCAGTGCACCTTTGGATGGCTCAGACAGAAGCATCTTCTTCTGGCAGCAGGAATTTAGGGATCTGCAAGATCAGATTTCACTGGAGTTGGTAACAATTTACTAATTATCAGCAGTGGGTTCCTGAAAAATATATTTTTTCTTTCCATTAAGTTTGCTTCTTAACTTTCTCAGAGGCAGAACTGAATATTCACATGTAAATCAAATCACGGCTTTGGCTTGGTGCTATTTCTTTTTTTTTTTAGATGGACTGTTAAACCACCATTTTTATGGCACTTTTACAGCATTTGCTGTGATTTCAGAATCTTCACTGGTCTGTTTAATTAGTCAGAAGGCTAGGGTTTTTTTAAATCTAAATAAAAAGTTTGTTTCAAATCAAACATTTATAGATTAAGAGCCATACACACAGACTTTTTGTATCTGCATCTACAATTTTGTGGTTGGAATCAGCAGCACATGATAATTTGGCATTTGGGTTATTCAGCATTTTTGAAACTGATCTTCAAAATTTAGCATCTGGCCAGTCATGAGGATAATTACCTAGTTTGCACAAGTAATTGCAATATTTCAATAGGAAGGCTCAGAGTTCAGTTCTGCTCCATTCAGCATCACAGGCAAAATCCCATTGATTTCTACAGCAGGAGCAGGCTAAGAGCATGTGGCCACTCAACTCTTATGACTGGATAAATCTTAATTTTTAAAAGTAGGGCTTCAGTCTTCTCATCTCACCTTACTGACATGCTTGCAAGTTACTAATATCCAGGGCTTACTTTTAGTTTTGTAAAACTACACCATCACCACAAACATCTTTACTCCTACTTGCAGAATGCTTCAGCTGGGCACAACATGTGCAGAAGTCAATCATAACACCAAAAAAATTTACAGTCTACGTAAATTTTTACTATTCAGATTTTTTTTTCTTTACCCCATCCCCCATCCCAGTTTATTTATAGCAGAATTTATGTCTTCATGTTCAACCTACAGATGAGGGTAGCTCAATTTATTATATCAGTTAATTTAATTTTACAATCTTATCTGAAAAATATCCTAGATTGACTATACACATAATATAGTCGGGTATGAAACATAAAGAGATTTAGGGTTTATTTGTTTCTTTAAAAAAAAAAAAAAAAACAGTATAAGACTGAACTTAAAAAGAGAGCATCTAAATTAAATTCTCAGCTTTGCCAGAAATTCCTTCTATACTCTAGGGAATTAATTTCATTTCTCTCTGACACTGCTTCCCATCTTTAAAAGTGGCATAAAAAACTTTTCCTTTTTTCTCCCATCTATTTACATCCTTAACACTTCCCTGGCCTCTTGCTGTTTCTAACGATCTTAATACTTCCAGATGCCATTATGATACAAGTAATAACCACAGGTTTCCTACAATTCCCGTTGAGGCTGTGTGAGACAGACTAGGTCTGATGAGTTTGTCCCAAGGTCACATAGAGCCCTTTGGGAACGAAATGCATTAGGAGAAAAAAAATGAAATAATATGGCTTTAGGAACATTTGTCAAGTCTTTAGCCAAAGCCCGTAAACTCGTATACCTTAGTTTCTCTGTCTATACAGAAAGAAAAAAAACCACAAAAAAANAAAAAATCCTTACTTTCTAAAAGGACTACCTGTAGTCATCGTCCCATGCTCATGAGGCTCTCTATTAATGGGAGTGAACTCCATAGAAAAAGCGCATCAAGAACAGAGCCTAATTTCCCCATCCCATGAATTTTGACTTCAGTTATAGGATCACAATCCCTTCCTCCGTAATACTTGAATCTGGAGCTAGCTGCAGTAAGGCTTCTCAAAGCTCTTTTACAACTGGAAAATAAAAAACCAGGAAAATTTAAATTGGACAGTAAGGAAATACTCAGGATATCAGGAACCACTAAAGGAAAAGAAATGGGAGACAGATTCACATTAATATGTGTGAGTTCATAAAGAGGTTTTCTTTTAAAATTCTCCTCCAAAATGTTCATTTGTATAATGAATTGGACTAGCAGGTATGCTATAAATGTAGCAACTACTGTAAAATGCCATAAAAATGATGGGTTAACAATCTAGATGAAAAAATAGTAACAAGTCAAAATAACAGTGATTTGATCTTTCATGTGAATATTCAGTTCAGTCTGTGATGAGAAGTAACATTAATGATGAGAGGATAAAACTGTCAAAAAATCCTGGGAAAGAAACTGTATGGAAATGAAAATATTATTCAGACCCCGATGCTGGTAATAAGTAAATTATTACCAACTTTGATAAAATTGGACAATTAATATGTAGAAGTGCCATAAAAGCGCATAGAGTTTCTAGCGTGCAACATGAGCTGTTGCTTAATAATAGAGGACCTGGTTCAGTCTAAAACTTTCATAAACAACATCTTTTTATGTTGTCCTTTATGTTTGGAAAATTATCCCATTTTTCTTGAGATCTTTTCTTAGGGTGTTAATAATGGAGTAGAGAGTTTTTGAAAAGGCTTTTCAGAGATAATCTTCTCAATTTTTAAGGAGTGACTGCACTTCTCTTTTGATAGCAGCAATTTTACTTTTAACTGCGTGTAAGTTACCCTTGACTATAATAAGGTATATTAGGGATGTAAATATTACATAGGCACACATTTATAAGTGAGTGTATGGAGCACATAAAGGGTATGCACAGGTTATCCACGGTTATTCAGGACTGCTTCTGCTGTTATGCAGAGATATACTGAATTTGCAGCTGAGACACTGTCAGACATCTTTGGGAATGTACATAAGTGGTGATATAGAGGCGATGCATCCTATAGCAAAGACGGTGCGGACGGCCTTTAGGGCACCTTGCTGCAGATCCAGAAAGGCTAATTCAGGCCATGCCCCAGACTCACTCTGGGGACAGCCCTCACGTCTTATCACCCCAGCTGCAAGGAGTTAGGGGCCATTTGGGCTAGGAAGCAAAAAGCACCCAGCTGTGAGCCTTTGTGTGCCCCTTCTTTACGCACCGACTCCAAGAAGACTTCAGAAACTGTCCAAGGGCACTAGCCTCAGGTGAGACTTTGTTTTAATATGATAATGATGAACATGTCCTTATGTGTTACAGGAGGGGTATTTACAACATGAGAACATCTCGTGGGAAAATCTATTCCAGAATAGGTCTGTGTGAGAAGGAGTATTTTCCTACCTGCAAAAGGCTTGGTTTGCTGTTATAGCAAATTCACCGTGCACATCAGGGCTTTCTCACCTAGAAACATGGCTCCCCAGGCAAACCCCCTCCCTTCACTTTCCTTCACAGAACCGGCCCCAAACGATAAGTAATAAATGTTTTTCTCCCATGACCTGGCAGCTAGATGGAGCGTATAGGATTAGCCATAAAAGCAGTCTGGTGAATTCCAGCGATATCTGATATACGGAGTTACCTAAGATGTCTCAAATAGGTTGAACTGGGATGAGATCTGATATTAACCAGCTATTGGGGAAGAAGATCTTCTCCTTGTAGGAAATGCTGCTAGAAAGGCAGTCAGCAGAAACCGGATGGTTGATGAGAAGAGGCCAGCACAGACGCAATGTCCTTCTGCTCCCAGAGGCTGCAGTTTGGGTCCGTTCAACTTGTTTTTCCTCCTCGAACGAGACTCAGCTAATAAAGCACTATATAACATATTCAGATTCCTGTGGTAACAGTGGATCTTTCTTTTTTGCATGACATTTTTTTTCAAAGTCAGCTTTATGTATATGATTCCCGCCTGCCAAATATCTGCCCCATTTGAAATCTATATCTAGCCCGAAACATTGTGTTTTGCCCTCTGGTTGACCGTCTGCGCCAGTGAAAGACATCCTTGTGAAGAAGTGCCCCTTTGCTCCTGTGGTTACCAATACTGTTCCACACAGTTTCCAAGGGTGATGCTATTATATTGCTCCAGCCACTGTATGCACCCTATTGAGTAATTTATTGGCCAAGATCCTAACAGAGGAAAGGCCTGTCTAGAATCCTGCTGAATTTTAAAAGGTAGGAATATTGCACTTCATAACAAGCAGCCATTAATGATAACCAACAATATAATTCTTATGGAATTATGCCTTGCATCTGCATCAAATTCCCAAGCATAATAAAAAGCGAACCGAAGAAGTTAACCTCTTGTGTGCTGCGCTTCCTGGAGCGTAATTACGGAATAGTGGAAAGAGCATGACCCCGCAGCTTTCCAACATTATAATTAGCATTCCCCATACTGAAGCCTATTGTCTGGCGGACAGTTTTGTCTCTCCTCTGTTCTGACTTGTGCAAAATTGCACCCCTAAATGTGAGTTCATGGCCCTTCCTCAAAGCCAGCCTTTTGTTTTCAGTGTAGTCCCAAAATCAATGGACTGGCAGGATGTGCAGCATACACCCACAGGGTCAGTTTGATGCTCATTCACTAGATACATACGGTGCATTGTAAGGATCTATATGAGATAACAATGATTTTCCACTTTTCAAATGTAGCCACATGAGATTAGGGTATTCGGCAGAAAAATGCTGCCAACTCTTTATGTCATCCTATTAATGGTGAGTAGCAGAGTCTGTACGTTTTGCTTGGATTACAGAGCAAAACCTGTTCAAAAAATCTTTCTGTTTCTCTTCTCATGTATAAATGAAGCTGTGCATTGTACCTCATTAAAACAAACTAAGGTACCTCATTAACACCCGCCAAGAAGTATTTTGAATGTCAGAACTGGAAGTCTGTATAATTCTGACACGAAAAGTTTTCCTGAAGAAGAGCTCTGTTTAATTAAGGAGATACTGACAGGTTTTANTGAAGGAAATAAGCCAGATAACATGTCAGAAAGATTCACTGATTATAAAGCTGTTTTCTTGTAGGACCCCAACTGGTGTGTTGGGTGATCGGCACTGTTAAAAATCAGGCATTTACTTAAGAATCTTAACAGGGATTTAGGAGGAAAAACTAAGACTCCTGTTCTTGAAAGTCTTGCATTAGATGTTCACAGAGATACTACATGTAAAAATATAATAAAACCCCTCAGCTTTTTCTTACGGTTTTCATTTTTCCTGCAATGGTGGTTTAAGAAAATATAAAACAAATACAGTGTTGTCACATCTCTGTTACTGCATTTATTTTCATAAATTACCAAATAAGTAGGAATATTGTAGTCCAGACAAGAACAACCTTCAAAAACTGCGACACAACTGCTGCTGCCTGCTCAGAAACACTGGTGTTACAAGTGGTACTGTACAACTTTACACTCCATTTGCCTCAGCTGCCTAGAATAGAAAAAAATCCAAGCCTAATCCCATTCGAGTACTGTGAGTCCCCATCAGTTCAATTTGTCTTCAATGAACTTTTTGTCCTTAGGAAGATTAAAGAGCCGGCAGCACTGGAAACTGAAGTCTACCGGTTATTGTAGCAGGGAATTAACTACAATTTACAACGTGATCATGCTCCAGAGGATGCTGAGACTGTGCACATTGTGTTAACCTGGTCCGGGGTCAGAGCTTTGGACCGTGCCAAAACCATGCAACCTGTCTTTGTAACACGGGTATAGCACGCATCGGGCTGAAATCAGCGTTGCTTTTGCCTGGGATTTCCAAGTAGGTGTAGGCAGTGTGTTAAAGGTAGAAAGCCGGCATGTGGGTACTGAGGCTTTTCCCTTATTTGGTGTCTTTTGACTCATTTCACATCTTACTCATAGCCAGAGCTGAGTGAAAAAATTGTGGTAAATAATTAACACAACAAATTTAGCCCTTTTTCCTACTTTGCAAGCTAATAGTGATTTTTCATCGAACTTCAGGTTTATCAAACACATGCTGTGCAGTTTTTCAGTTACTTCATGGCTGGATACAAATAGCTCTACAATCATATTAGATGATCGACTTCTGNAACACCCGCCAAGAAGTATTTTGAATGTCAGAACTGGAAGTCTGTATAATTCTGACACGAAAAGTTTTCCTGAAGAAGAGCTCTGTTTAATTAAGGAGATACTGACAGGTTTTAGCAAAAGATTAGCAATCAGAAGTTCAGAATTTTGCCTAGACTGAGGTCTGGTGAATTATCATGATCCTTACATCAATCTGTTTTGTTGAGGTTTTTTCTTGAAAATTCCTGGCTGCATTAATGAATTTTTATTATTATTATTATTATTATTATTATTTAATTNATACAGTGTTGTCACATCTCTGTTACTGCATTTATTTTCATAAATTACCAAATAAGTAGGAATATTGTAGTCCAGACAAGAACAACCTTCAAAAACTGCGACACAACTGCTGCTGCCTGCTCAGAAACACTGGTGTTACAAGTGGTACTGTACAACTTTACACTCCATTTGCCTCAGCTGCCTAGAATAGAAAAAAATCCAAGCCTAATCCCATTCGAGTACTGTGAGTCCCCATCAGTTCAATTTGTCTTCAATGAACTTTTTGTCCTTAGGAAGATTAAAGAGCCGGCAGCACTGGAAACTGAAGTCTACCGGTTATTGTAGCAGGGAATTAACTACAATTTACAACGTGATCATGCTCCAGAGGATGCTGAGACTGTGCACATTGTGTTAACCTGGTCCGGGGTCAGAGCTTTGGACCGTGCCAAAACCATGCAACCTGTCTTTGTAACACGGGTATAGCACGCATCGGGCTGAAATCAGCGTTGCTTTTGCCTGGGATTTCCAAGTAGGTGTAGGCAGTGTGTTAAAGGTAGAAAGCCGGCATGTGGGTACTGAGGCTTTTCCCTTATTTGGTGTCTTTTGACTCATTTCACATCTTACTCATAGCCAGAGCTGAGTGAAAAAATTGTGGTAAATAATTAACACAACAAATTTAGCCCTTTTTCCTACTTTGCAAGCTAATAGTGATTTTTCATCGAACTTCAGGTTTATCAAACACATGCTGTGCAGTTTTTCAGTTACTTCATGGCTGGATACAAATAGCTCTACAATCATATTAGATGATCGACTTCTGAAAGGTGACCTATGCTTTTTTAATTTTATCTGGTTAACTAAGAGTTTTAACCTTATTTTTTGTGTGAAGGAACAAGTTGTACAACTTTTCATTAGTTTCCTCCTTTTTCCCGAAACTGGTGCATTACTAATTTTTCTAGCTCCATGAGGTACAGTGAAATTAATTTTTCTAGGTTTTATTTTAGTATTTGCTCTGAAGAGTGAGCTACTCAATGTGTTTTAAAATTTTCCTTATTCTTATTGAAATAAGTAAATTTTTTTTAGTGTTCTTATACAGCTAACAGGTTTTTTTTTTGTTTTGCGTAAGGATGAAGGAACGCATGGCACACACCACACTGACGTACAGACCTTCTGGCTGGCACTAGACAAGAACTTTCATTATAAATTTATATTAAAAAATTACCTGCTCAGCTAATTGCAACAATGATTTCCAATAAATTGACCTCCATAAAAATATTTCAATTTCCTCTTGATTTGGAATCCAAGGTTTTTCTGAATGGTTTCTTTATTTTCTACCAGTTCTACTTTTGTATAGTTAGACAAGTTAGATTCCTGTACTAATGACAAGAAAGTTAGCATTGTGAGCTTTTCATAATTTTGTAATAACCATATAAATAGTCTCAGTTCATGAGAATTTTTAGCTATTGTATGCAGGGGCTTTTGAGTCATATAGCTAACCCCTCCCAGATTTGCTCCTTTTATACAGATGTATTCAGAGAAAAGAGCTGATATTAAGTTTGTTTCCATTATTCAGTGCCAACTGAAAAAAAAAAAAAAAAAGACGACCTTGAAAAAAAAAAAAAAAAATGACCTGTTTTTTAGCATCTGAAGTTCCCAGTCCAGTGCAGAAGTTAAATGTCTTTGCTTTTCCACTGTGCAATGCAGAGAATGTGGTGGGAACAGAATAGCAAGGCAACTCAGCTGGAAAATATCTCAGATAGATGAAATATTTGTCAAGCAGTTTTCTCATGTGAATATGCCTCTAGTTGGTATATGCCTCTAGTTGGTATATGCCAGTCACTAGAGCATGGCATTTGTTTTATCTTCTGTCCCAAGGATTTATTTTAAAGGAAAAACTGCTGTGTAAGGCATCAGAACTGTGGAGACAACAAAGAAACACAAGTTTAACAAGAGCTCTGTCTTTCATGAGGCTAACAGAAAGAGAGTCAAGTTTTAATATCCTCAAAGGTCCTTTTTTCAGATAAGAATTTTATAACAAAGGAACCTTAACGCAGGTTCCCTTTCTTCTTCTCTGTTAGACTCGTATTCATTATTGCCAACAAGGCATCATTTTGCATTTTTTTAAAGATGCAGACATCAAATATGATGGTGCTGAATTTAAAATGAATAACAACAACTATAATATTAAAAAACATGTTTTCCCCAGATGTGCTGATGTCTCAATAGAATCTTTATGCAGAAAAGGAAACAAGGCACATATAAGTGTTTATCAGTTTTGCAGCTTACAAAACCAATGTCCTGAACAAAGACAGCAACATATCCAGTGGGTGTTATCTGATCAAAAACATTCCACATGTACAAATCAAAGCTGGGGGAAAAAAAAAGCCATATAAAGATGAGATAGCTGAGAAAGCAGCCACATTAGGAAAGGGTCTACTATTTAAACAGTTAGGCTTTAAAAAAGACAAAATGAGAGCTAAGCGAATCCCCCCTCAGGGTTCATGTTCTCACAAATGGGTCTCTGAATTGGATAAAGATACATAATGATTCTGTTTTCCAGCATGATGTGGACACTAACCTCTCTGCAGGGAATATTTGAAGGTGTGTGTGTGGACCAAAAAGAGAGAGTTAAGCCCAAAAAAGCATGCAGGCAGCGATTGGATTCAATTAATATTACAATTAGTATCGCAAAAGGAAATAATATAAAACATTATGAAAAGAAAGAGCCCTGTGGTACGCTAATGCATAATACCTGCACCATCCTAATTTGCTGCTGACCCACATTGAGTAAAACCCGCTTCTGTCTATTACTCATCTCATGGATGAGGCAGTAAGGCAACGCAAAAGGGAGGGGGGGTCTTTGCTACGTACCGATAAAATTCCCATGGAAAAGTTGCCCAGTTACTGACACTTTTCTCTCCAAGATGACTGTCCAGGAGATTGTTTCAGTTCTTGTTTCTAGGCTATTTGTGTCTCTGACCATAAGGGTTCAATAAATAGTTCAATCAGTACTGAAACTGGCTCATCTGTGTATCCTCTTTGACTTACTTTTATGCCTAAGGTGGAAATTCCTCACAAAGATTTTTCCAGGACACACACACGAGCTGTCTCCCACCTACGTTCTTGGGGGGTCCAAAGGATGTCAGATTATTCTAATGTCCCCCCACCACCCTGGCAGCGTATTTAGATGGTTTATTATCTATTTATTTCCACAAAATATACAGGTATTTCACGGGCTTTTTGTTGCATATACATTTTTGGGCTTCACATTTTTAAGGTTTTATATCCAACCATTTGGTCCTGAAAATAAATTTGAAAACAAATAAAAATCACTATTAAGTTTACAGTAAAAAGGAGTTGCTAAAATCACGTGACTTCTGAGTTGGGGGCCTTTAAAATAAAAAGAACTAATATTTGTAAAAGTTTTTATTTAAAATACAAAACCGCATTAGTGCTGGCAACACCAAGATTGTTCCTACATTTCAGTCACTAATGGAATCTTCCAGGAGCTGTTTCTATGTAAAAAAAAAAAAAAAAAAAAAAAAAAAAAAAAAAAAAAAAAAAGCCCTTGCTGGGAGAACAAAGAGGAAAAATCAATAAATGTGGGAGTTGAAATTAGTCCTGAGTAAGTTGTATTTAGTCCTACCTCTCTCATTTGTCCAACATCACTTTACTTTATGCTTTAAAAGAGTAATAATTAGCAATCTGTTGATCCACTTAAGGAGAGGAGCAGAAATGGTATTGATACAGCTGCATCAAATCTGCTGTGAAGACAAAAAGGCTTGGATCGGCTACCCTACCGAACTCATCCGTGGTCTTGAGTGCAATAGGAATTACCTACCTACTTGGAAAAACATGCAGGATAGTTATTTACTGGTGTACGACTTGGAGGTGCAGTATCCCGACCAGCTTCAGAACATAAATTGTCCCACAAACGGTGTGGAAGAACCAAGGCAATGGTCCGTATCTTGCACTGAAAACTGTAGTGAATGGGATGGTTTGAATGCACACCGTGTAAGCGAACATGTGTCTGAAAAAGCCTCTTTCAATTTATGGCCTTCTCTTGACGATGTAATCACCATCTGGAAGCAAAGTATCTTGTGTTTTAAGCAGGTATCTGTGAAGGA
Organism: Aramus guarauna; assembly: GCA_013400195.1. Taxonomy (NCBI): domain Eukaryota; kingdom Metazoa; phylum Chordata; class Aves; order Gruiformes; family Aramidae; genus Aramus; species Aramus guarauna. The sequence continues at coordinate 290,150 of VXBL01002244.1, forward strand.
CAGGAGTTGTCAGAGGCAGACTAACGCAGCGTGGAATAACGTGGACATCTCCACAGAGATGCCACCGCCGTACGGGTGGGATGCTGAAGGTGATGACTAGGTCTAAGGGAATCTCCTTTTGCATCTCTCTCTTTCGATAGGCACCAGATGATGGCAAACAGACTGAACCAATATCACAACTAAGCAATTACATATCCTAAACCTCATACTGTGTCTCCCAATTCTCCCCTAGCTGCTGTTTTCAGGACCTCTAGTTTTGGAGTAAGAAGATGAGTGTGGAATTACTCTGAGCTTGTTTGTGCAGGATGATGATGACGCAGACTATCTGTAATTCGTAAACTATTGTTTGGGTGTTTGTTAAGAAAAAATAACTTTGAAGTGTTTATTCAGCTCAGAACATACTTTCTTTGTGTATCACAAGTAACAGGGCAGTGTAACTACAGCCCAGCACACTAGATTCATTCTCCTGGTGACAAATAGGGAAAGGTACCATAAGAGGAAAAAAGGGAGAAAAAATGGAGCGGTTATTACTGGGGTGAACATTCAGTGTGTGGCAGGGTAAGGGAAGGAGGCACAAGTTCTGAACTTTTATACTGCATCACAAATTACTCTGCTTTGCTTGCTGCCCATGACACTGCAGTGTCACAGGTCTGGGATCCTTTACCCTAGACCCTCAGGAGCCTGGGGGATATTATCTTTTTCAAAAGTTCAGCTCATGACAGTTCCTCCTTCAGCTCGCTCTGGTCTGAAATTGGTCAGGAACTTTATTTTACAATAACATTTGAAAGATTCTGTTTTCTGACATCACCTCTTACTTGCCTTTGTTCCTTTGTTCTCTAATACAACGTAAAGCATGGGTACCTTGGCATTTTGAAAGATAATTTGCAGAGGGCCTTATCATCTGACGATACATTCCTTTAACAGGCAGCGTTAGCCTGCGTCAGATGCCTCCTTTGCTGCAGGTAGCGCGGGCAGCACAGCCTGCAGCTGAGGTTCCTCAAGCCTCTGCGGTGTAAGACCTTGTTTCCAACTGTTTATAACTCTGCCAGATACATTTGTATTAATCTTTTCACTGTGAAGTAGTTTCTGGTTTATTTTCCTTGTCCGTGATGTCAGATGAGTTGTCTGTTTGCATCTGGAAATCTTAATCAGTCCACTCACCTTTCATAAAAGAACAAAGAAAACTGAGTTTTAGCAAGTGACAAATACGAAGGAAGTATTATAATTGGCATCTCTTGCGTGCGTCCCAGAGGCAGCTATTACCTCCTTCTGCAGGTCGTCCCACAGCTGTAACCCCAGCCGACTCTTGTTGAACTTGGCATGTAGTCAGTGCTCTGATGCTCAATAGCTTTGAATCAGTGCTGATGACTGAGATAAGGCAAACTAAATGAAACACTGGGTATTAAAGACAGAACTTCTTTTGCTATGAACATGCCAAATATTGCTGATGCACCTGTTTTATGTTCAGAGTGGGATGACGGTCAAAAAGGAAGTGGCCAGCTTTAAAAGAGAAGCAGTGCTTTCAATTTCTGAAAATAGCCCAGATACAGAACTGGGTAATAAGAATACGTTAGTGAGCAAACGCATGTTTGAAACGTGCTTGGGCATTTTTTTCATCATCATGCACAATAGTATATGCGATGTTTTTACCATATAGATTAATTTTCACGGGTCCGGAGTGCTTCTTATCTCCATCTACCACTGGCAGGGTTAAGGTGCTGCACAGTGACAGTGGGCAAAGGTTTGCGAGAATGTCTGCAGCGAAATCCATTATATGAATTGATTTGCCCTTTTTCCCTGATTTTCACTGCGGTTCTCGCACAGATATAATGGAGAGCACTCAAGATGTTGTTGTATACAAGTAAGCATCCTCTGGCATACAGGTTTTCTAAATTTGAAGGCAATTTTTCCAGGCAACATATTAATTTCCTCAGTACTCAACAGGAACACTGGCTGAAACTGCACTGCAGGCAGGGAAATTATAACAGGTCAGAAACTTGTGGGAGCGTTAGAGAGCAGAGGAAAACGTTGGTCATTGGTAAAAGAAACCTCCATTAGAACATGAAAGTGTGCAATATCCTAGGATGTCAGGGACGAGGAAAAAAGCATTCGGCATATGACATATCTGCTGTCCTTTGCTGGCTGAATCCAGTTAGATGGTACACAAAAGTGTCTTATAATGAAGTGAACAAAGATTTTCCACACCTACTAGGGTGGTAAACCTGGAGCTATGAAAGAAAAAAAAAGAATCTCTTAGAAACCGCAGAACACTTGTTAGTAGTTTAAAAGATTGTACAAGCCGGGAGAAAAGGTTTTTATGTCAGCTAGTTGAAAGAAACAAGAGAACTTACTAAGAAGTATGGTGTGATTTTTTTATTATTTTTTATTTTTTTTTCAGTTTGACCACGAGTCCCTCTGAGCAAAGCAGAATCTTTGCAACCTGGGAGCTTGATTGTGGGGTAAAAAAGAGCATGAAATATGTGGCGCTCGTACTTGAAAGGAAATCTTGATTCACTCCCACACACGTATAAAATATCTATACTACACAGTAGTACATAACAGAATCACAGCGTTTTATCTGCAGGTAAATACAGATCTATAAGGTAAATGTGGCGATTCCTCTGCCTTGTAAAGCAAAACAGTCATAGAGACTGATTACCGTGGCGGGTGGACTGCTTGGTGCCGAGCTTTCAAGCCTGCTAAGCAGGCAGGTTTCCGAGCCTCCGCACAGCACATGGGAATCGTGCGAGGGAGTGATTGTGAAGGGGAAAGGACAGACCCCTGGGGACAGCTCTTGAATCATTAGAGCTGTTGATCCAGCATACCATTCACAGGGTAATGTCAGCCCCGTGGGACCGGGAGAAGGAAAGGGCTGCGGGTGATGCCACTCTTCGCCGCGACTACCCAGCTCTGCTGAGAAGTGAGTCTGGAGATTAACGCACCAAAAAGGTGTGTGTCAAACAATTGCCTCTTGAAAACCTTATTTTTCCCTCTGAGTTAAAACCTTATCCAATTTGATATGTTAATAAACATTCATTCCACATATGGAATTTAAAAGCCAGAATCTGCTTTCAAAAACACACGCGGCATCTGGACATGCTGCATATAGAAAATCAAATAAATAACTTTGGAGAAAATGTTTAATTTAGAGCAGAGATATGTCTAGTGTTTGGAGTACCGGGTTTCATTCAGGACTGTCCTGACTCCAGGATTTACCATCTGAGGACTCCTCTGATGCTCAGGACTAAGGGCTAGATTCGGGACCCTTTGAGGACGTGGATGCTTCAATGCCGTTCCCTGTCTATGTATTTAATTTCCCATAGGTACACAAATACACCGGGACACCGAGGAGGCCAGGAGGCATTCATCACCATGCCTTTGGGAGGTGTGTGGCAATCTGCAGAGAAGGTGCAACGCATGCACACCCCACCCAGTTCAAATTGCCAACTCCCAGTATCCATTTTGTACTGAAAGGACGAATTTACGCTCTCACAGATCTTCTGTGTGCTTGACCTAGCTCCTTGGTTTGTTCTTCAGTGGATGGTGCTTTGCTAAAAGCTGTGAGCAGCTGTCAGAGATGCAGAGCACAAGGACTGCAGTGAAACTCTTTGACCTGCATCCTCTGGACCATATCCTCCATTGCTGGTGCTGAGCGTTGTGCCCAGCTTGGCCCCCGATGCCATCTGCCCGTGGTATGCTAGCTAGATAGCAGGTATTCCCTGTGTCCAGACGGCTGGAAACAACAAATGAAATCCTTAACTGTGCCCTTCAATAAGGCTTTGCACGTTTGCTTTTTTTGCTAACGTGGACAAGAAGCAATATAATTAACATGTAATTTTTTTTTATGATGTTTGGATTCTTTGATTTCGGGATGCTTTTGAGCCTTCTGTAGTACATGCTGAGGTGTGAGACCGAATGCAAGCTCGGCGTTCAGGGATGGTAATCACCTGCAGGCAGTGTCTCCATCTGGAACTGTAAGGAAACTGCACAACGAGACAGATCACCCATCCCTATAAATCAGCCCCCTGATATCTGCAGGAAAGGCTGACCCACATTATCTAAGAATTCTACTCCAAATTCCCCTGATGTCCAATGGCACTGAGAATCAGAGGTCTGGGATGCTCAGGTTTTGACTCAAATTAACCTTTCGCCCACGGTTTTCTAACTTTGAGATGTGAAGCTCATCGGCACTACTACCTCCATCACTCACACTTGTATTTAAGACAATAATTTGGAAAAGAATAAGCTATCTTTACAGAAATCTGAAATGTCAGAAGGTGTTCAGAGAGCGCATTGTTGTAGTTAAAACAGAACCATAGTAAAACCAAATATTCTCTCCCTTAAACAGCCATAAGCACGCTGGTACAAAATCGCTGCAAGATTTTTTAGCGCAAAAGTCTACATGAGCCTAAAAAAAAGTTTTTTATCACTTTTGAGAAGCACAATCTCCTCTGAGCCTTGAGAGCCTACTGAGTGCTGTATAATTTACCAACTAATTTAGCGATGACTAGCACAGCAAATTACCGGGATTAGCCACCTTTCTTCATAAGCACATTGTAGCCCGCGTGGATCTCACCAACGACTTGCTCTGCCATCGCTTCATATGCCAGTGTGCTGAATTATTCGCCGTCTGCTATCTCAACGGCAGAGTTTGCAGAAGACCTTTCGAAGAAATAAGGAAGGGGAGCTGATGAGGCTGGTGCAGGGGGAATGAGGGACAAGATTTGGTCTGCGAAACATGCCAGGAGGCACTGGCAGATTCTCGTGTTCTGGTGTGGTAAACAATCCCAGCTATTACACAGAAGAATAATATTTAATAAAGATGATCGGTAGTTAATAACTATGCAGAGTGCAGTGAAAGGAAAAGTGCAGTGGAAAAAGCTGACTGTCTGCCTCATATTATTTATTTCTGGGAGCTACATTATTTTTTATTACATCTATGTATAAAATTCTTCACACAGAGCAAGTTTAATCCTCCCCAGATCTCTGAACAGTGGTTAGCATCAAGATATTACTCCAGAAAATTCCCGTGATACTGCTTGTTATTTCAACCGGGAAGATTTCTTTTACATTTACACTGCAACGATGGAATTAGCAGGGTCAGAGGAGGTAGCATAAGAGATGAGAAACAAGCATATGTGACAACCTCCAGGAGACGATTTACATGCACGAAGCAAAATGTTTCCAAAACTAAGAGCCTTCCGAGCTTGACAAGCAAGTGTGCAAGCGCAGTGCTTTTGAAAGCTGGGCTGCCTTAAACCGACGGGCAGCCACTGAACCAGAACAGGGGTTTACCTGCTGGTAAAGGTCAGAAGTTAGGCTTCTCTGGGCACTGACAGAGGGGAGAACCCGAGACGGTATCTTTCAGGTTGGGGTCACTCCTAGTCCCGAATTTTGACCAGTTTCTGTGAAGGGACGAGTTAATTGCTGTAGTTGGCGCTGGCATTAGATGATGCTGGTGCACACAGCTGCCTCCGACCTTGACACACTCGCAGTCTCTGGCACAGCCTGCGATCCCATGGCCAGTTTTCCTGAGCAGAAGTCACCGTGAGTGGTTATGTTCAAAGAGGATTGAAGGTTTAGACCAAAAAAACCAGCTTTCAGGCAGTCTAATCTCGTAAAGTATTACAATGTGTAAGGGCAGCGAGAGTAGGTGTTCACCTGTCAGTCTGCTGCATCGAAGACAAGAGCCTATCTCCACTCTCCTATGCACTGACATTAAAAAAAAAAAAATTCACATAGGGAAAAAAAAAAAAAAAAAAACCCAACATCTTTGCTACAGAGACATTTTTAACAAGTATTCCAGAAAGAGCACCAGCTATCAAAAAGGCTGCCAGGACCAGAAGGAGCCATCAATCGAACAAGTTTACATTTCAAAGTTTTTTGAGAACAGTGAAAATGTCTTTACCCTCCTTGATGGGAAAACTGCAGTGCTATAGGAAAGTAGCTATTTGCTGCTTCTTACTGAAACGCATTTCTCTGAAGTGGCCCTTTAACCCTGCGAAGGGTGCTAGAATATATAGACATATATATATATATTAAGTAGCTCTCCTGAGAGTTCTGCTCAGAGCTGCTTTAAGACCGTGGAGTCAGTCTGCTCTCTTTTCCCTTTGTATATGCCATTGTTCAGCTCCTGAGCTTCTCTCTGATATTAGAGATGAACTGGTTAATTTTTTAAAACCCTTTCCTGATAGTATTTAAGAGACAGCAGAATGCATCTGTCTAATTTTGACATTTATCAGATAATTCAGTCAAGTTCCCTCATGTGACATAGCTTTGTTCCTTCAAAAGAACCTGCTGCAAACAAAAGGCCATAATATATTGTACGGCGTCGCTGCTCCCAGATGTTTCAAAATTAAACTACTAAGCCTCCCTGGCCCTGTGAAACCTGGAGGAGTACAAAAAATGGAGTGAGACTTAACAGGCTGCATTTTCTGTTTCTGTGTTCCTTATTTCATCTCTGTGCTTGATTTTTCTGATCATTTGAAAATGATTAGGCAGCTCAAATAATTGTTTCCTGGGTATATTAGCAGCACTATAATTGTCATGTTTAGAGCTAAAGTTGGTGAAGACTGTAGTATGCTCTGGAATATTCTAACTTCCAATATACAACAGCTCATGGATAAATATTTTGAAACTTTTATTACTAGTTTCCCTCCCAGTTATTCCTTTGTTTCTTTGACAGTACGCCATGTGGACTCGGTCTGACACCGTTCTTCGTTACCCAGTGGCACTGCCTGAACTCTGGATGGAAAGGTTGTCATCTAGCCTTTGGCCAGCATCTTGCAGTCACTACCCTGCGCTGGCTGTAGCCCGCTCTCCTCTCCTGGGTGGGAAGGGCAAACGACAGGCCCTTACCTCTTTGTGGGTGCAGAAAAAAACAAATGCCATCTACCACGATATATAATTTATGTGAGTGCAGTCACAGCTTCAGACTGACTTATTGAAATAAATTATACTTGGTATAATTCATTGGGGGGGGTGGGTATCGGTTACCATGCCAACACTCTTTGTAAATACCATTGGTTCTCAATGAACTCCTTTTGACCCGTTGGTCTGAGGTTGTTGCTGTGTGATGTACATAATTCTCTCAACACTGGTCCATTACTTCTGCTCAGGGTTGGGGGTCAAGCCTGTAGTGTAAAGTCAAAGAGAATTAGCAGCCCTATCAATAACCAGCTGCAGGACTGCAGCCCAAATGATAGACCAGAAAAATCCAAGGAAAGATGAATAAAAAGTGGAGGAACATGCCTGTATATTCTATAGTTGGAGCAGCTGCTGTGGACTATCAACATCATCAGGAGACCTCAGTGCATTAGCATAAATTCAAATGACAAATGCACAGTGCTATTCAGAGACTCATTAATTTGCAATGGGTGCAGTGCTCATGACATATTAGTGAAAAATTCAAATGTCTTTGTAGCATCATGAGTTTAGTTGCGGGACCTAAGTTGCTAAAATGAAAACGTGTGCAATTTTTTAGCAGTTTATTAAATTATGAAGTGTGATGACTATATCTGTGCATCTTTTTAAGCAGATGAGGTCCAGTGTGCTCCAGCACCAAATTGCATGGTTTGTGTTGAAATCTCCCTGTCAGGCAAATTTCGAGCAGGAGCCGAAATACAGGCAGCGTGCTCGCTGCTGCAGGATGCAGGCTGATATCTCCCCCTTCTGGGTGAATCTCATTGCCACCAAGAAAGAAGGAAAATAAGGTTGTTTCCTGGCTTGTGCTTTGTTACGCCTGTCTTCTCTGCTACTTTAGCCACCGGTTTTGTGGCACGTTTAGAGGATTCAGAGATAGCAGCAATAAAATAATACAGTGTGATTTTAGCGAGCGCAATGGCTTCTTCTGTCATTCCCTGTTCCCTCCTGTAGACTGTATAAGTAAGATAACTTACGTGTGTAGGATATGGCAAGCCTAATTACGAGTATCTTGTCTTAAGCAGTGGCTTTGTTTATCTGTACAAAACGAAGAGAGAAAAGATTTACATTTTTATGTGGGGAACAACCTGACCGTAGTACTCTTTCGTAACATTTAGATCAAGCTTGCAATTACGGCGTACGACAACAGAAATACACAGCAGTGGTGTTTATTCTTAGTGCCCTGACTCTGCCCTGTGTGTGCATCTCCGACACACTGCTGTATCTTTCCAACCTCAATGAACGCTGCAAGCTCCACCTTACATTTCTGCTTCCTCTTGGACCTCTAAGTATATCATTGCCTGGCCCTGAGTTTACAAGTGTTTCTGTCCACCTGGCTGTCACATCTAGTGCGGGTTTCCTTTACCAGGAAAATATACTGTAAGATAATTGCTAGTACTTTTTTTGAGGGATGAAAACCTTAGTTTTAAAGTGTAGGAGACACAATACCTAGGTAGCAAAAAATAGCTTATGTTTTCAAAGGCTCTAGTGATTTTAGCTGTATAGCCTCTGAAAAATTTCAAAGCAACCTGATTTTTAAAGGCAGGGCAATCAGCTGGCAGTTGTATGTCCAAAACCATTAGCTGCTTTTGAACATTTGGATGTCTCTGTAAAACACAATAATATTTTATATATACACTAGTCATTAGGTAGCACAATAACAAGAGCCTTAATAAGGTTTGCAGCATCTCTAAGCATATGTCACGCCTCGGAGTGAAAGGAAAGCCATTTCTCACTCTGGCTTCTCATCTGTGTCATGCCACCTGCCACATAGGATATGGTATGTCACAGCTCAAAAAAAAAAAAAAAAAGAGAGAGAGAAAAGAGGAAAAAAAAAATATCAGAAAAGTATGGCATACCTTTTGCATCCCTACAAGGAGTGGCACATTCCTCCATGTCCCCCAACATTTGGATAACCATGATGTTCGCCAGCTGATCTGGGCTGCCAGTCAGCTAAGTGCATGTGGGAAGTGCTTTGCCCTCTCCACAAAGGGAAAAAAAAGCAGTCAGCATATCACCAAACTAAGACTATAAAGCACTGTAAACTGGCTTAAAGCTATAGTTTCCAAATTACACAAAAGGATTAGGATGCTCATCTGCCCTCAGCTTCCACCCCCTCCAAAGGCTTTCCAGGAAGGCATCTGGGGTGAGACCATAAAAACTCTGCGTGAGCCTCCCATTAAGGTCTGTTGAAGTTTCATCACACACTAACACCATTTATTTTCATTACCCTTGCCCAAACCTGGCATGAAGCTGCACATCGCTTCAGCTCTGAGTTATTGCAGACGGGAGGAAGGAGTTTGAGAAGGAGAGGGCAAACACAGCGGCAAGGTGCGATGCAAGCAAAGGGTGCGTCTGGGGGTGCAGGTGTCAGGATCGGCTCGGGGACACGCCGGTTTTCCTCTCTCCAGGTCTCGGCTGTGGGAAATGCTAAAAAATCTGGAGCAATGGTCAAGACTGGGCCTCCGGTTATTTTAGATGCAGAAGGGCAAATGTTCAGCCACGGAGGCTGCTCCAGGGGATTGCAAGGAAGGAAGAGCCAAGAGCGAGCAGAGCCATGTCTCCATGGCCCTGACCCACGGAGGAGCACAGCAACCACCCCCCGCTCTCATTTCCCCTTTGCCACTGAAATCTCGGTGTTAAGCAGCAGAGCAGAGCAGAGCCTTCACACAGGCATGTCAAACATTGCGAGCGCAGCGTCTCTGTCCTGACTTGAGCCGACGGGGCAGCTGAAGGTCGCTCTCCACCAGAGAAAGCCTTTGGTGGTCCTCAGCTGGGTCTGGCTCCTGAATATTTCCTTCCTTCCCCTCCGCCCGGGATAAGGCTGGAGCAAACAGCGCGGTGCCATGGATGATTGCCTAATGCGATTGTTGATGCCAGCAGGGCCCTAGAGCTGAAATAACCACGGGATCAGAGGAGCCTGGAAATGAATGAATCGCCCTTCTCCTCCCACCACCCACATCATAAGTGCTGAGCCGGAGCTCAGTGCAGCTGAGGATTCAAAGCATTAGCTAAATGTCACTTACCCTGACTTCTGTGGAGAGATGTGATTTTATTTTGTGTATATCTCTCAAAATCCCAGTTAAAGGAAATAGGCACAGGTGGGGGTTTTTTTGAGTATTCTGTATTTCTTATGGGGAACAACTTTCCTTCAATAGCCGGCAACAGTGGACAACAGGGTTTGCTTTAAAATATAATCATCTAATCTCTGCAACCAGTTGCAGAGTTTTCCTTGTATTTACCACAAATGCACTTGAGGTTTAGACATCAATGGAGAAAGCATTTTGTACCTGACCAAGAGCACAGGCATTGTGAAGAAGTTGTTTGCCATTACTGCAAAAGGCAGGGGTTTGCTTTTGTTTCAGAGAAAAACTCAATCTATTTTTCACTCCATTTTTTGTTTGTTTGTTTGGTTTTTTACATCACACCACTCGAGAGGCAAGCTGCTATGGACACCGCATTTCCAGGGGTGACGCTGATTTCAGGAACGTGTTCCAAGAAACATCATCTTGTGATAGGTGTCGGCTGTCTAGCTAGCAGCAGGACTCAATGGAGGAATGTCCCACCTTAAAATCCTACAAAATTATTATTACCTGCAGAAGAATCCCAGCAGAGGGACCTTGATAAAACAAATAGAACAGTAGATTGTGTTTACAAGCTCGCTGAACCAGTGGTCTCCCCTCAAAAATGTGGTTAGTGGGGAAAACTCTGGTCTGAGCTACACCAGTGAAAATCCAGTCAGTCAAACAGCTTCAAAAGTAAAACTTGGTCCAAAGTGGTTAGGAAGAAAAGAGTTGACAATATTATTAAGCTTATGACACTGTTTATGTTAACATCTTTTTTTGTGCAGAACATGTTTGTATTTCAATTGGCAAAGTATTTACAATGAGACTAGATATACTCGCCACCAAGGGCAATTAATTCAGGGTTATAAAGCTTGTGTTTCAGAACAAGCATGAATAATTCAGTGTTAGGTTGTTTAAGTGTGTTTTGTAAAATAGAGCTGCAGCTTTTGTTTTTCTTGAAAGCTTCTGGAAAAAAAAAAAAAGTGATTTTTTGGTTTTTTCTTTTTCTCTTCACCCCTGGGGAGAGCAGTGGCCTTTTGATGTTCTACATTGACCTGTATTTGTTGCTTGCTTCCCACTAACTTGAAGAAAATACGACTTAAAATGGGAGCCTTGCATGTAAGGGGTAAGGAGTAGAACACTATCCCTGGGTGTCAAAGCCTATCAAACAGGCTGTGGTGCTTCAGACTGCTTTAATCGATACCAGCCTTGCCAGATTGTGAACTTTTACGATGCACACACACACACACAAATACAGTACTTTTGAGTGCGAGTCTAACTAGATAAATTAATTTACGGAGCCGAGGGGAAGATGCCTGTGTGGTGTCTCTCCATCTCTGCTTCAGGCACGTCACATTACCTTCAGGCTGCTCCATGGGCTATACATGCAAACCTAAAAACCGAGCCTGGGTAACTGCTGGCTGACGGCTGAATTTTGCCCAAAATGGTCTTTACCACCCAGACTCAACAAACAGCAAAAGGAAGGAAATTTTTTACAGCCTTTGCAAACTGTTGCCATAGTTTAGTCTACGTACAAATCTCTGACAGACCCAGTTAGTGGCTGGGTGGGCAGAGGTGTGCCAGGGGAGAAGCTGTGACTTGTGTGATGGTTCCATCACGTTCTTCAGGACTGCCGTATTTGAAGGCCCTTGTTGAGGAGTAGTTAGAATCAAGAAACAGTAGAAAGCTAGAAACAATATTCCTGAGAGGTGTAAACTGCTTCAGTGGAGTAGTAAGGCATTAGCTCAGACAACTGATGTTCATAATGTAAACTTTGCTGGACTTGGTGTCTTGGCAGAGCGTAGGCGCCCATCAAAAATGTTCTTACTCAACAGGGCAGGCATGGTCAAGCATGTCATCACGTGCTGAAAAGCAAACCACCTCAAATGGGTAGTATAGGAGACAGCTTTGGTTTTTGCACTATCTACCTAAACTCTTTTCAAAGGATGAAACCTCATGGTACTTACCAAGTAGCTGAGTTGAACCTTTTCAGTCTAGGACAATAACCACTGCTAGCTGGAGATAATACCTCTATCTGTCCGTACCTCCACAGGTAGAGAGAGAATGGTGCAGCTGAAATGCTGGTTTTTCACACTTTTCTGCCCAAACTGCTTTATGCAAGCAAGCCACAAGACTTTGGAGAAGGAAGGAGAGTATGTGCATATTTCTACCGTCACTCAGAGTATGTCCTGCTCACCTACGTCTTTTCTTGGGCATCTCCACATGAGGGATAATATCTGCTCCCACAAGAGCACAGCCCAGGAAGATTATAGAGAAATACTGAGCCTGCTAACTCAGTATTTTCAAGGTGATCTTTCATATTTCTGTAATGAATAAGATAACATGGCACTAGACAGGGTAAACTCTGCATCCATTTTTCCCTGTGGAAAAAGCACAAATGGGAAAGTCAACGTTGAATATTTGCAGTAAGTTGTGTAGCTTATACAGGCTGTCTGTAAGGTTACTGTGATTAAAGATTATGATTTAAAGGGAAGCAAATGTGTGCCCCAAACCAGCATTTCTCTTCAGAAAAAAAGTGTATCTTTAATTGTTACCTCTATAGTGCTTGTTGTAAGGTTGATTTATAATTTTCGCTAGAGCAATAGATCTCGAACAAACGCTTGGGTGCTATAGTGTATGGCAGTGTATAGCAGATTTGTTTTCTAGTTAGAATTCCGTATTTCTCTTTGTTTCTGCTGCGGCACAGGAGTGGCTGAGTGAAATGTCCAGACCTTGTGCATCCTCGGATGGCTGGATTAAGGAGAGATACACCAAGTACTGGAGAGTGTGGGAAGGAAACAAATTGACAAACAGCCAATGGGAAATAGAGAAGAAGGCATTTTGACTGCACTATGTTTACAACTTGTACTTTCTCAGATGCTAAAAAATCCGCTGTTTTGCCTACATGTCTGCAAGACATTATAGTTCAACTTGATAAAAAAATGTGCATATCAGTGCACAGTTATTAAAGTAAAAGCTTCCCCAAGCTAATGTGTGCTGAAATTCAGGTCTGGAATTGCCTGTAAATTCTGCCAAAATGGAAGATTTAATGAAAAGATCTTCAAATTACCAAACCTGAATAGTGAATTTGCAGTCTACCTCTTCTTACTGCTTTTATTTCTGTATGACAGTATTTTATCTTCTAAAGTCTCATTAAAGATCTCTAATCTGAGAGTGAGCTAACATAAAGGGAGGATATACGTGCGTGTGTGTGTGCTGCGCCCGCTGGAAAGGAGCTGACGTGCAAAGCAGCCAGGAACTTGCAGCAGAGGCAGTCCCAGATATTCCTGGGTACACGTATTGGGGGAAAATAACATTTACAGGACTCCCTCTTTTTTTTTCTTTTCCTTTTCCCACTAAGGAATGGTGCTGGCTTGTGTTGCCAGACAAGGTGCAGTCATGGAGGGGTTGTGTGCCCACAGCGCTTCCCGTACCCCGCTACAAACAGTGGCATCCTTTCTTTCTCACGTTTTTAGACTTATTTTTAACATTAGAATAAGTTAAGGTCCAGGCCTCAATGGCTACAAGATGCATTCAGAGAAGTTAATTTACACATGTCACATTTTCCAAAAAATATATTTGTAAGTGATAAATAAATTATTTATTAGATATGTTCCAAAATATTGACCCAGGGTTTCCTGAAAGCCCTTTTGTTATATGATAGCTTGTTTTCGTCTGTCTTACAGTACTCTTCTCAGCTCTTGTTTCACTAATGAGACCATTGCCTTTGTTTTCATCATACCTTCTTATTCCATTAATTATTTTCTGTTGTTCTTTACCTGTCTTTTGCTGTTAAGAAACTCCTCTGTGGTTTGCAGTGTGACAGAATTGTCAGAAATTCTGCATATTTAGTTTGCTATTGTCTTGTTTAATGAATATGAACTCCTAGACAGTTAGCAGTATTGCATTTCCCAGGCTGTAAAACATATACAGTGAAAGAAGTCATGTGAGAAAGAAGACTATATTTGCAATACCTCCGATAACAAACCCGGTACAGAGCACACATGAGAGCCAATCTAAACATTACAACACTTCAATAACTGAGACACAAAACATTATCAGCCCATTATAAAATGCTTGGAATATTTATCATTTTTTGCAGTCCTGCTGCTACCAGCTGAAGTACTAGTGAAAATATTGAAATTTGTTATTGATTGAATAAAAAAAAAGTTTCATGAAATAAATTTAAGGAAGTAACTGTATCTTCAGTTTAATACAATTAGTCATGCTTATTGATTTTCAGTTAATAAGTAATAATAAATCTATCTAATAATATCATCTAATATATCTAAAGATATTAAGAGAGACTAGATTACTATCTTCTTAGGCTTGGTCTAGGTAACATTTTTGTAAAGACTGAAAGGCATGAGCCCATAAGTGGTTAGCCAGAAGGTGAGTTTGGGTTTGAGCTGTAGGCACATCAGCTGTTTCATCGATGCCGACCACGTCCATAGTCTTACCTTCCCCATCCCTGTGCATGCAGAAGGGCTTTCACAGAGGGCTTCATCATCACAGATCATCTTTGCTTTCAGACCCAAGGCAAGAGGATCACACTGGTGTCACCTGGTTTTTCATGGTGAATTTCTCAGTAGATGTTTTTCAGAGCTGCCTTCGGTTGCACTATCCCAGCAGTGTCCAGTCTTTCTGACCAAACAGGCAATGCACCTTTTTCCACTAGATGAAGGAGGATGAATGCTGAGTCTGCTCATCCAATGTGGAGGACAGGTAGTCTAAATAGCTTGGTGCTCCATGCCAGGGGTTTGCATGGCCTCAGGAGCTGGCCAGGATGGAGATGACCTGGAGACATTGCTCAAGCTCAAAATCTGAGAATCTTTGCTCTTTTCCATACCAGGATGTATGAGCTCCTGGTCCTGTGAGAGCAGGAGTGGACAGGTTTCACCTTCAATCACAGGTGAGACAACCTGTGAGTTTGGGGGGCAACTTTTATTTTTTAAAAGGAACGCTAGTGCCATGAGTATTTTTTTATCTGCCTTCTTATCCAATTCTTTTTTTTTGTCATCCTCAGGACTGCACAAAGACTGTAGGAAGACTGTATTTCATGCTCTGACACCAGCTACTCCCTTAAGACAGTCCTCGATAAACAAATGAAGAAGGTGATGAAGATAAAGGTTATACAAGATTTATCTTTTAACTTCATAGAGAGGCATTGTCTAAAATGGTCAAGTTTCCTCAAAAAAAGTCTCTATTCAGTAGTTCACCAAGCCTAGATAAAGCATTTTATACTACGTGTAAACAGTTTATTAGTTTTTTTTTTTTTTTTTAATACATTGTAACTGAGGTGCTTTGTTTCAGAGAGAGAAACAGACAGCAGAGAGACACAAAGCTTCCTGAGCCTCTTCTCTATTATATAGTGGAGTGCATAATTGTTCAGAGCTGCAAAATAGTCTGAAGGGACCTGATTATGCAAATACATTAAGCATCTCTTAAAATCTTCTGAAATTATACCATATTAGTCACACAATTAAAAAAAAAAAAAAAAAGAAGAAGAAAAAGATCATCTTGTTTGAGTGTGCATGGTCTTTCCTATTTGCAAAAAAATATACGTTTCTCAAAAGGACAGAATGGAAAAGGATCATGATATAAGCCTAAATCCAGGTTACAAAGCTGGACTGCTAGTTGTCTCATGAGATATAACCCAGTGACAATTGACATTTTGTCCTCTAACCTTACCTCAGCCTTCACACACTTGTCTGTTCCCCTTGAGCCAGGCAGATCTAAGCTGTCAATTAATAGATAATGTAAGTTTACTTAGATGTCATGTAATGCTGTTATCCATGTGGAAATACATCAAATGTCCTAGTTTGCTCTAAAGGCTATGGCGCTTAGTAAAAATCTTCTCCCATGGGAAGCCTAGGCTTGACAAATGCCTGAGGATTAGTCATAGTCAGCCATCTCTTTGTGATGCAAAATGACATAATCATTGACTTTTTCAAATAGTATTACACTTCTACTTTCTCCAAATAAAGAACCCAATTCCAGGTTTGCAAACAGTTTAGACTGTATACATTTGTTATTGAATAAAGATGTCTTGCTAAATCTCAGGAACAGGAGAAATACAATAGCTCAAAGACTTGCTTAAATTTTCAATAAATTCAAGGATGTCTAAAAATCAATGTTTTCTTTCAATATTTGGCATGGTTTTGTATCATATTGCTACAGCACTAGATAATCAATAATTTAGACCATTCTTTCCAACACCATCCTGTCTGTGCACTGAAAGCACCAAAAAGTTTGCACAACGCAGGTGGATATTCCATTATAATATTTGTTAACTTTATCTATATTCTTTATCATGAAGTAGGACATCTTTAAACTAAAATTTTGTATTTTAAATAGGACTAAAAATCCATTAAAATGCTTATTTTTCCTAAACCCCAACATCCAAAACATATGGAAAAAATTGCCTCTAGGTATTGAAAGTTGTTGCCTTTATCACACTGTGCATCTAAATTCCCAAGGATGATTGATTTAACGAGGTTTGCACATTAAAAATCTTTTTCTTTGTTACAATAGAGGAAACCACAAGAAAGATTAATGCCCTCTGCATGGTGCCACCGAATTAAAATGTCTTTCAAATGTCTTCACTCCAGGAACACTTTGCTATCCAGGCCTGTACTTAGTAAATCTTTTCTCAGTGTAAAGAATGTATTAGTCATGGCTGATGATGCTGGTGTGCTATAACCTAAATACCTGGAATATGCATACATTAGGACAAACTGGGCACTTCAGAAGGCTTTAAAGAAGTGTTCATTTTTCAGGCTGGTATAATGGATTCCACGTCAGGAACGCATGAGGCTACCCAAAGGTATGACATTCAGTCTTGACATATTTTCCCATTGCAGTGGTGTTATCTGACATGAAAGAGTAATGCACTCCACCATCACTTGAAAACTTTCTTATGCATAAACCTCAGCAGTATTTTCTTTACCTGATATGACAATAAGTAGCTCTAGTACTACATCAATGTCCATGGCCGGGGGGTTGGAACTAGATGATCTTTAAGGTCCCTTCCAACCCAAACCATTCTGTGTGTTGTACAACCCCTTTTTTTTTATTATTTCGTCTGCTCTTACCACCACACAGATTGCTGATGCAAATATTTTCTCCATATTCATACACTTCTTTCTTAAAAGAATGAGATGCATCCATACTGCATATTGACATATCATGGAGCAAGAGCTTTCCTACCATACCACACTTTCTAGCACAACCCCTACTTTTGACTTGAGTGGAGGGATGGGGAGAAAGGGTGAAGGAAGAAACAAGACTACTGAGACGATGGGGAGTTGGACCATGTCTGCTGGAGACGATGTCCGTGCTGGATATAGCAAAAGCCATTGTGTGTGTCCCACCAGAAGACAACCTAATTCACCACCAGGCAGAGACTGGGATGCAGATGATATAGATGCAACATGGATTACAGGAGAGTACACCTCTGTGCAAAGCTGGGAGATAATCAGCCTGGTAATAAAGAAGAATCACCACAACATACCAGCTGTTTAGTTTTACACCTTCCCCAAGAGAAGTGTAGGTGCTGTCACATTAATTTCTTCTGGAAAAAAAGGATTCATTCAATAGTTCCTTCAAGGAAATTGCATTATATAGAAATATGCCTGTAATGTCAGTATACTGGAAAAATCATAGCTCTATTTAGGGTACGGATGTATTTACAGTTGGGAGAATAAAAGAAATTTAGAATCATAGAACCATGGAAAACTCTAGGCTGGAAAAATCTCTGCAGTTTATTAGATCCAACTTTTCACTGAAAGCCGGGCCTTGGATTAGGATATCCAGCCCCACATCAAGTCAAATCTTCAATATATCTGTCAGGCGAGATTGCAGCACTTCACATATCCAATGTCTGAGTATTCTCACTGTGAAGAATATTTTTAATAGCCAGGCGGAATTTTACCTCAAGCAACTTGTGCCTGTTGCCTCCTGTCTCGGCACCATGCAGCCTTATGAAGTGAGGATAACTTACTCTCCATAACCACCTCTAAGGTATTGTAAGACCATGATTGGAACCTCCTGAGCTGCCTTCACTCCAGGCTGAGCAAACCAGTTTCTCTAACCTGTCTCCATACATCGAGTTCTCCAGTACATCCATCATCCTGGTGGTCTTCCTCTGGATCTAGTGGCCTTTCACTCTTGAACCAAAGGGACCAAGACAGTTTTCCAGGGTATGGCCTAAGAAGTTCCAAGTGAAGTGGAATAATCACATCCCTAATCTGCTGCTTATACTCCTGCTAATGGAAGCCAGGACACAGTCGGCCTTCACTGCTGCAAAGTTGCACTTGTGTCCAGCTTGCCGTACACCCAGTCGGTCCCCTGCACTTCTGACAGAGATGAGTGAAAGAGGTGTTGATGCAACACACGATATGACCATGGCCTTGGGGCTGCACAGTCTTCTGAGGTGTATTATAGGGTTTGTGCTTGCTCCTGCAGATCTAGCCAGCAGGTCAACAGGAATCAGCCTGCCCCCATAAATTCAATCAATATTTCATCCACAATAAAAAAACAAGATAACTTTCCCAAGGACTTTATACATGATTACAGTGTGAATGCAAGGCAGAGAAAATACATTCAGTCTTGACGCAAGACAGAGAAAATGAAGAGTGAAAATATAGACCCAAGCTCAATAAATGGGCAAAAGTAAATATCAAAAGAAGATTTCAATCTGAATAGTGTTGGAAAAAGAAATGTCAGAAAAGCCACTTGGAAATTGAGGTATGCTTTCAACAACAAATATCATTCTTCAGACAATATGTGAAAATTGGGTGCACTCTGCCATCTACTATAATTACTAAAACTCATTTGTTATTTCTAGTTTAGCAATATGTCATGAGTTCCACCCAGGCAATTTCCCATTATCCTTCATATTCTACAAACATATAGTAAGAGACAGCACCTGTCATGACAAGCCTTAAATGCACAAGTTAAAATATAGGAGAAAACATGGAAATGAATCACAGAGAGAGACAAGTGATTAAGTTTTTTAAAATAATTGAAGTGATTTTGAATTCTTTCACGTTTAGTAACAGTACCCT
Source organism: Aramus guarauna (assembly GCA_013400195.1). NCBI lineage: Eukaryota > Metazoa > Chordata > Aves > Gruiformes > Aramidae > Aramus > Aramus guarauna. The sequence continues at coordinate 309,204 of VXBL01002244.1, forward strand.
TAGTGACTGGCCCAAGGACAAATGGGAAGTCTCTTGTAGATATTTAGCAAAAAATGTTCTGAGTCACCATCTAGAGCCTTCAGCAAAGGCCCATGTACCATGAAATACACCGACCATGGGGCAGGGGTGCAGCATTACTGCCACATCCCCGACACCTTTTGTTAACATTTTACAATTCTATTTCAGGCAGGGTTTTTTAGATAAAGCAGACATGAGGAAACCACAGATGGTCTCAGAGGGAGTGGACAGGTACCTGCCATCCCATCTATTTCATTATTTCTCTGTAGAAAAAAGTCTTCAAAATAATGGCTTCTGTTTCTAGGATCTCCATTAAAAGAGGTATAAAATTACATTCTTGTAATTAAAAGTGTTTTAAAGAATGCAATGAAAACAAGAAATAAACCATAATGTTGCACATTCAGTTTAATTTAGCTGGTAAATGTCAGTTATAAACATCTGAAAAAGGGTAAACCAGAGAAGAATTTCAATGTCAGGCAATAAGCTACTTTTCAGTCCTAAATGGGAAGAATTCTGCCTTCTCGGTACTCTTGTTTTCTGAACAGCAGGGCAGAAATATCTGAAGGGGTAAAACAAGTATTTTGGTCTGCTCCTTACAGCGATGCAGGAATGACCATCCTTCTGGCTCTTCTGTCTGCTCCCTGACAAAACCCATGCAATGCGGAGAACACTGGATCATCTGCCATGTTTACCTTGGACTGGAAAAAGAATAGAAAAAGGGGAGCAGGTGTGGGGAGGAGAGGGAAGGAAGAGACACGGGTGGGAGAGGAGTGGACACAAGGTGGGGTGGAGATGGAGTGTTGGTGGTGACCAACATGCAGTGGGGCACGACTTCAGGCAGAGGTGCAGAAGAAGGAATGGGATTTGGTCTCTGTTGCAGGGGAGTGGGAGAGACTGTCATTCATGAACTCTGGAAATGTGGTAAACTGGTGGATTATCCTGGTCCAAATTCATTGTGCCATGCTCACAGACACAATGGATTGGTTCCACAGGGGATCCTCTATGTTTAATTAAATTAAATGCAAGCACATTGCTTCCAAGGTCAGTATAGTGGTGCAGGCACTTCTGGGCACCACCAAATTTGATGCACCCTGAGCCAGGCATGGAAACCTTCTGCGAGAGCCCATGTAAGCCCTGACTGCTCCACGCTGTGCTGTCCCGCAGCAAGACCCTTTCCCTCACCATGTTTGTGTTACCCACCTTTCCCAGCCTTGCAGAAGGGAATGATGGAAATAGTTCAAATAAACCAGCCTGGCACCCAAGTGCATGGATGGGGTAAGTGAGCGGCAGAAAGACCAGCCCTTGAGCAGCCAGAAGCTCCATGTCTCCATTTCTGACTACAGAAATGGGTTTGGCTTTCTTGGGACCCTCCTCAGCAGAAAGATAATTGACACAGCCCCTTCTACAAAATCAGTTTAAGGAACATGAACTCTTTTTTCCCCCAAAGACACAAGCCATAATTCTGCTGATACATCCATCACTGGATTTCTTCAGAAATGCTCCCCAGTATGTAATGGAAAGTGTTCCCTTTTCAGTCCTAACATAGGTGAAGGAAAATTGTGGTCGGGATTCATCAGATGATTTTTCAGCTGTTCTTTCTATACTGCTGAAATATTCTCAGTTGCCCTGGACAGCTTTAACCTCTTGTTCAACTGGATGTACTCCCATCCTTGCAATGCATGTATGCCCATGAAGCCATCTCATCCATCTCGTTCTTCAACAATAAATGTCTGCTTTTTAAAGTTCCATTGTTTAAAAAAAAAAAAAATAAAGCCTCAAAAACTTCCAATGTGTTTTAACCCATATATTTAGTTAATATACAACTGAAATTAAGAAAAGTTCCTAGGCTGGTAGAGTCCATTCATTCTGGCTGCAATTCCTCAGTATCCGTTAATTCTTCTCTTCCTCCTGGTGCTTCAAACTCCTGGAATGTTATTTCTCACCTAAAGCACACTTCCAATTTTTACGAAATCAGACTTTTGGTAACCTCTTGCATGTCTATCATATCTGCAGAATCAGAGCTCTTATTTGTGTGTACTCTGTAGTCTGAAAAATTCTTTTTTTCTTTTTCTGTCTGCCTGTCTCACTTATTCCCTTTTTTCTCCCAGCATTTTGTTCTAATCAGTAGATAGTAGTGAGCTCTCTAAAAATGGAAAATTGGCTCATCAACATTAGACTACCCACAAATTCCTCTGTTTTTACCTTCTCCCTGCCTTATCTGTGTAAGGCTCTGTCACATGCACTTTTTATTTTCATGTAGTGGGTTCTCAAGCTTTGTGACAGCTCCGCTGTTAGTAACTGCTGTCTTACTTTATGAAAAGTTTTTACCACATGAAGTACTTCCAAAACAAATTGTGTCAGAACAATGCAACCCTTTTTATGGCCCTCCTTTCTGGTGGCACCCGCAGAGAAGAATCATTACTGCTTTCCCCATATACACTCAATAAGTCCAGAGGATTTTAGCACTGATGGAGCTGTATGTTTTTCCATCTTTCAATCAGGGAAGGAGTAACTTTGCCTTTTTCCACTCCTGGTGTGCTTCCAAAGTCACTCAAGCAGAGGCCACATGCATGCATTTAGCACATGATAAGCAACATGCAACACACGTCTGCTCGTTTGTACCGACATTTTTCCAGCTAGGAAAGAGCTGCCCATCCTTTAATTTCCAGACCAGGAGCCAAGGAGCAGTCTGCGATCCCATCAGCTGGTCCAATATTTGGTCCAGTCCTGAACTGAGCCTGCCTGAGCTGGTGTTAATCGTATGCTGGTGTTAACACGTCAGTAACAAGGACAGTCCTGCGAGGAGCATGCTACAAGCACTGTGCCACCTAATGCAGCAGGGACTCCCAACATTGGGACTGTTTGGAGAAAGGGAAACGTTTCCACTATTTAGTTGCTCAATTTAATCCCCTGGCTTGAGCTCCTACAGCTGCGAGAGCCGCAGACCGGGGTTGCAGAGCACGATGACGCCGGCATGGCAGCGGGTGCTGCAGAGGCTCTTGGCTGGTGGAGGGCAGAAGCGGAGCAGCTGTGCCGGCTGGGAAACCTGCTCCAAGATGCGGCTGGGCTCCCGTCCCCAGCTGCGGAGGGTCCTGCGCCCCGAGAGCTCTCACCCTGCAGGCATCGCCGGCCGGGGGAGCACAGCTGGGCAGGGGCACGGGAGCCACTGCCACCACCTCCGCACCCTTGCCCGGTGTCACACCTGGAGCCCTGCTGGTATCCGGCGGATAACGTTGCTGGAGGTGGGACCGCACGGTCCAGCTGCTCACCGCGCTGGGATAGAGCACCTCGCCCGCAGGTTTGTGTCGATGCTGCTGCTGCTGCTGCTGCTCAAAAACTTCAGAAAGAATTGGAATGCCGTATTTGTGTGCCTACAGATAAATCTATCGCTCGCCACAGATATACTCTTTCGCTTAAGCTACTGATATTTATCTCTTAATGATGAAAATAACAGCCAAGGGGGAAGCAGTGCTGCTTTCTCAACAATTCAATACATTTAAGGTTGTTGTAGTATTGCAGTTTAGCATAGCTAATGTGTCATATGGAGCATATAGAGCACTGGTTTTGTATGCACCTCCCAGAAAGCACTGACCAGACAGCTTCACCCATTCTCTTTCAACTTGAAATATGGTCATGCCTGAACTGATTCTTTTATGACAGTGGTCATATCTAGCATCCTGATATGTGAATATTTGTGAAACTAGCTCTTGCATAGATCCTCATGAAGATAATAAATGATATTTATCTTTTTCAGCATTGTTGTATTCTGCATGTCATTTGATGTGATGTATCTAGCTAGAGATCAATGAATCCAACCATGACACTAAACAGCTAAACAAATCATCATACTCAGTGTATGACAAATCTCTTGCTATCTCCTGCTTGCTCCAAGCCACAAATCTGCCTTTGTGTTAAACTTTTTGTTTAAATGCTTCTTCTGAAGATGGATTTTAAATACTACCAAAGCCTGTAGGTCTCCACCAACACTGCTGTATGATGCAGACCAGAGGTGGGAAGAGGACAACTCTTCAGTCTGGCTGGCAAACATAGAAGAGAGACCAAACACCTAACTGTAATAGAAACAAAACAGCCTTCTGAGTAGACTGGATCAGCTTCTTCTAAACCATGAATTTTCAGTTAATTTTACCATTCAAGTTTCCACTAATTGAAAATAGGTTCATCAAATGATTCGGAAAGGAATAATTCTTTTATGTTCCCGCATTTCTATTTTGATTTTCAGTTACTCCTTAAACAACACTAGTCCTTATCCCGGGAAGAGACCAAGCATGTTGAAAGAGATGCTTTTCCTGTAGCTAACTAGGTATATGTTCTCTCACATCTCCAGATACTCAGCTAAGTCCTAAAAAATGTTGTGGTAGAAAGAGCAGGAAAGCATTGTCTGAGTTTCTCTGCTGATGGCCTCACATCAAGCCCCAGATTTCTGCTGTAAAGATGAACACCTGATGCCACAACAGAAGTGCTGCTAGGTTAGCTGGGAATGGACCAGAAATATTAAGAAGCAGCAACAGCTTTTCTGAGGAAGCAGCCCAAAATTGATAAAATTTGTTTGGAGACAGGTTTGTGTATTACTGTTATCTGTACGATATTCTGTAAGAGTAAGGTAACTGGAAAACTCCAAATGTAGATAAATAAACCTATTTCAAAGTGTCTTATGTTAAAGGGCAGGTCGTAGGACAGACACAGCGACTGGCCTTTCCAGCATATAGCTTTGTCCTACATGCAAGCCGCCGGTGGTGCATGTTAATGCTCTCTTCCCAGCAGCCGCAGGTACCTCGTCCACTCAAACCCTGCGGTCCAGGCTCCTCACTCTGCACCTTCTCTTACCTCCTCCTCCATCCTCAAGGACCACGAAGAGAAAATATGAAAATTCAAATTATTCTGGGACCGTGACCACGCTGTATTACCTGAGTATTTAAACAAAAGTTTTACTGTCCCTGAGGTCAGGTCAGGTGTCTTGCTGGACTAACACAGACTCCAGCAAAAGTTTTTGCCTAACACCGGGTGCTGTGCACTCTTTATTCAGTGCCCAACACTTGTCCTCGATTGCATGAGCTGCTCTTTGGCCGGTTGGGCCGGTGCTTGTGTGTGTTTCTGCCACGTCTGTTGCACAGCATCAGCTGAAGCACCATGCCAAGTGGGGTAATAGTAAGTCAGAGTCTCCAATAATTGCTCTGTGTTTTTATTCCCTTGCTGTTGATCCTTTAGCAATTACTCCTAGGCCGCTGCCAAGCAAACTACATATTAATGCCGCTGTACATTAAAACAGCAAGCAATGAGCTTCAGAGTTTAACGTGTCGTCAGCTTCACTTGAAAGTAAGTCATTTGGATTCCTTGTAATTAAATAAAAATAAAAAAATTTAAAAAAAGAAAAGCCTTTGGCTCCTGTTTATCATAATCTGCAGAGACCATGGAAGAATCTCATCAAATTATACATTTTTCATTGAAGCACTGTACAGGAGTCAGTGAGAAATGTTATGAAGCTCCATTATATTAATCAGAGAAAATCTAGTCCTGTGATATGCAAGCAGGGGACGTTAGCAGTTTTTTATAGAGGATACAGACAGGGAGAAGACCAGACAGCTTACTGTGATCGTATGTGATCTCTACAGTATGATCTTATTACGGTGTCTGAGCCCCTTACAGAACTAAGTTTATTCTCAGCTCGGTTTTGGACTCAGGTTTTATAAAGCTTAATCCCCGAACAGTTCGTAGCAGTCTAGAAGTCGCTGCAGGTCCATCCCAACACACAGGACTGTGCTGGGATTATTGGCAGTGGCACAAGAGCCTGACAAAGCTTTACCGAGCTCTGCCCCAAGGGCAGACCTAACTGCTTATAGCTCAGAGGTTGTCTCCAGAGAGGAAACACAACCCTTTAGGATAAGGAAGTCACTTTGTAGTAGGTATTTTCAGCTTCTTTAGTGGTCATCAGAAGGGATGGGTCAGTTGCACTGGTTAGAAGAAATAACAACCTGGGAACTCGGTGAGGTTTGACAGAGTAACTACCTTTTTAAGAGCTTCTTTTCTTTTTTTCTTTTTTTTTTTTTTTTTTTTAACATCTGAAATGTTATGGCTCATTTTGAAAGTAGAAATTTTAAAAGGATCTAAGAATAGTTGTTTCCAACCAGAAGCAGTCACTACTAGACATCTCCTGAGATCTGGGTGGAAAATTTTCAGTCGAGAGACGTTCATTTTTACCAGAGCTTCATTGTCTGAATGGTGACTGCAAAATGCATATCTGCCCAGAGTTTGCATAAGTAGGTTGAAAGAGTCGATTGTCTCTGCAAATAGGCACCTCAGACACTCAGACACTAAATTTGCAAGCACAGGTGTAAATTTTGGGCATGGTTTATGTAGGCGGAAATGATCCCTTCCCTTCCATCACCAGTGAGTCTTCCCACTACACCTCCCTCCCATAACGGACGACTGAATCTCGGGACGCCAGGAGACCCTTCTGGGCAGATCACCGGGTCCTCCTGGTGAAAGGCACACAAAAGGGTGGTGGGCAAAGGAGAAGGTCTCCTCCCTGCTTCCCAAGTACAGCCTTTACAGGCTCACGGTGCCTCATCTTTATTCAGAAGGGGCGAAACACCAGTTTGGTGCTTCCTTCCGGCTGGTTTCAAAATCAAGTCATGGTAATACACTCAAAATAATTTTTTGGGGGGAGAGAAAAAATATATGGCTAATTTACCTCCATATAAGAAACTTCAGAGATGAGGGATTCTCCGTTGAGCCTGTAGGCCAGCTCCTGTAGCCCATCAGGTATCTGAATTTAACACTGAAAGCCACTGGATCGATCAGGGCTGAGCCTGCAGGACAGATCGTTTTGGAAACTACCTCCTGGTACTTCGCTGGGACGCATCCGTGCTGCCCACATTGGCAGCTCTGGCAGGGTTGGTATCATTTAGGGAAGGTTTTTTTTCTATTCTCAGTCTGCCCGGCTGTTCTTTGGGAATAGGGAGGGCATTTAAATTTTTTTTGAATACTTCCAGTAGAAAGCTATAGTCACCCCCTTGCAGCCAGGGTACCTGGTCACCGGTAACAGCAGAAGGAAAGGTGGTGAATCCCTCCTGCCATCCCACTCACTGCAACGTTTGGGAAAACATTAGAGCTAGGGTGTAATCTCTCAGTTATTCATATTAAGAAACACATATTAATTCTTTTTAGATTTAAAAAAAAAAACAATCCCAATCAATAAAACCTCATTATAACAAAGTAAGTTACCTTTTTCTGTAACTAAGAAAGTAAAATGTGAAAGAGAAAAGCAAGGCCATTCTCCTTCCTCCTTTTTACACACTAGTCAAGACACAGGGTGAGCCAAGGAAACTGGAAGATGTCCGAGAGATATTTTAAGGCTAAAGGAACAGTCAGCTAGTAATGCAACCATCATTAGCATAACCACTGATACAACAATAATTTATAGAAAAATCACAGGGTGTATAATCTTCCAAAAGCTTCCTTTGAATGGAAAGCAAAGACTCTTTAGTGAAAACTTCCACTCTTTTCAAGGGTGGATACCTCAAGGCAGGGTTCAAAGGATTTTCTTCATGGTTTTTTTTTGTTGGCTTTTT
>VXBL01002244.1:329324-363731 GCA_013400195.1 Aramus guarauna
AAAAGAAAAATTACTGCATTGTATCCCCATCACACCTAGGAGAAGAACTTAAAACATTAAATGTGTGAAACAACAAGAACTAATAAAACTTTCCATTCTTTCTGAGAAAAAAAACCCAACATGGTTACTAGTAGCATTAGAAGCAATAGTAAAACAACTTCAGTCTAGGCAGTAAGCAATAATTTCCATGGCTTTTTCTTCTGGCACACCCAAGAAACATGCTGTCCCCAAATTTTCAGAGCTTGAATGCCAAATTCATCTTGACACAAGACAAAAGAACAATAAAAAGACGACCCAGATGGAGGCAGAGGAGGAGAAGAGGCATCACACCACCAGTTGAAGCAACCATTGATCAGAAAAAAAGAAATTTCCAGAGTGTTTTAATGCTGCTTGCATTTTTTTTATTATTTTTTTTTTTTTTAAGTTTGCTCTCCCCTCACCTACCTGCACAAGGCGAGGGTTGTGATGGGGCTTGGTGAAACGGAAGGGGAAAGATAATTTCCTTCACAGAGAAGCCAAGCCCGGAGGTGCCCGCCGGAGGTCAGAGGATGCTGAGAGCGGCACCGCGCAGGGAACAGGTCGTGAGCGAAGGGACAGGCACAGACAGACCCTGCTCGCTGCAGCATCGCAGGGACAGGCGGCAGGCACAGCACAGACGGGACGAGCAGAGCGGGTCCAGCCCGGGGGAGATGAGGGCTTGAGAGATGATTTTGCGAGCAGCCTTTTGGAGAGCAGGGCACACAGCGGCAAAGCCCAGAGTAAAGGAGGGTGAATGCTTGAGGCAGGAAATAATCAGGATGTGGGTGAGCTACTTGGTTGTCAGGACAGAAAAAAGAACAGCTGTACCCACACCCAGGAACAAAATAAAAAAAAAATGACTAGCCCGCCTTTGAACAAGTATGTATTTTCTCAGTAAATGCTGCACATCACAAGCAATTAAATCTTTCTTCTGAAGATTTTTATTTCAGAACACAGTTGCAAGGTGGCCCAACACAGAAACATGAACTTTTTTGTACATGCAAAATGCTCAGTTCTTATTTGTGCTGCACAGAAGTTGCATCTGAGTTGGAAAAATTGCTATTATATGGGTGGAAGAGGCCCACAAGTTTTACGGTGTGCGTACACACTAAGAGAGCGAAAAGATTCCACCTGACATTTAACGATGCGGGTTTTGGTTTTATGACTTCAGATCCCACTTTTTAGTCATAACAATGGGTCCCCCTAGTGGGTAACAGCATAATTGGCGAATTTCGCCCTTTTACACCCATGCAACGTATCACATTCGATTACCATGTGGAACCTGCCCACCTGTAGAAATGTGAGCACGAAAAGGTATGGCTAATTTTCGTGCAACTTTTTTGAAACATAAAGCACAGATGAAGTGATATATAGTCCTACTAAGCTGCTTCATTAAGTCACAAATCCTTCTGGTGCATCACTAATGCGGCACAGAAACTGCACCTCAAACACCTAGGTTTGTAAAAAAATAATAATATACATCAATTTTTCTTGCCCTGGATAGGGTGTAACCAATTTGTCAGAAAAAATTGTGTGGGAAAGACAACACATCTTTCTTTCTTTCTTTTTTTTTTTTTTTACAAAACCGATTCACACTAACACTTTTCCAAGTCATGATATTCAGTGTTTCACAACGTAATGAATTAGATGCTGTTAGCACTGCAACTGTTTTTATAAATGTGGCAGCCATTATAAACAGATATAATTAGCTCACTCGCATACTCCAGACATCAGTACCTATTTTATTAGCTGAAGAAGTCTCAGGTAGGATAATGGGAGTTACATTTTGCTCTTTCAAAAGTACCAAGGGATAATCTGAATTTCAGTGAGGACTGAAGAACTGACTTGTTTAATGCATCCTTCAAACTGCAGCATTTTGAGCAGGATCATTCCTCAGCATTGAGGAACCCTGGAGAAAGGGGCAAGGGGAGGGGAGGGGGAGAAGCACAATCCATATTCTTACAGCCATCAGACATTTTTGCCTTTTTTTCTTTTAAAGCCTTTTTAAGGGAGGCCTGTAGGATGAGCTATATTAACTAGCATTTGTTACTAATCTCATTTTACTGTGGTTGCTTGCCTGTCATTGTTTATATATATATATACACACACACATACAGCCATCACACATACCATACAGCTATTTTATATCTTTCCTTTTTGCATGCCTTGGTACAGCACATTATGGCATAGTTTCAACCTGTATTATTGTACCTCTGCCTTTTACTAAATAAGAGAGAGCTACGTGGTTGGTTTTTTCCAATCACAACTGGATTAAAATAGATCTATTTATTTTATGAGCTTGCACAACTCCTTTTTCAATGGGTAACTGTTTTCTAAGACATTTCCTTTTTATCCTGCATTTCTATTTACAGTTGGGACAGTTGCTGTGTTGCAAACTTTCTGCCTCCAGGAGAGGGCTGAGAAGAGCTCCTTCCAGCACCTGGGAAAGCCCTTCAAGAAAGAAAAGATTACAGAACCTGGTGTAAATTACTGCAAGTTTCTGCCAACACAAAATGTCCAAATTCTATTCGCAACCGACAAAGCAGAAGGCTTTATTGTCAGTCAAACTTCAAGGTCACCTTGTCTCACACACACACCCACACACAGAGAAAGACCTTTTCACACGTTCATTTTATGAAATTAAAATAATTCATTCATAATTAAGGTCTGCAATTAAAAACAAAGCATTTATCCAGATGTTACAACAAGCATTTCTGCAAAACATTCTAGGCAATCTTATTTATAAAGTGTTGTCTAGCTACTCAGCTCTAAATGGATCTCTCCTAGTAAAGTAGTCCTTCCCTGGTAAGCCCATTCTTTGTTCCTTTAAGAGGAATATTTTAAAGGAATTAGTCCCCTAAATGTATTTGTTCCTTTATAAGTGTTTTTCAAAACAGTAAGGGCTACAAAGCAGCAAATACACCCTCCACTGGCTAAACATTCAAGTGTCATTTCAAAAAGAACCACATATGGAAAGTTCCCACTTACATATCCTGAGAGCTATCACTTCTGACTGCTGGTAATTGCTAATATGTCCAGCTTGCTTAGCAACACTTTTAACAGTCGATGAACCATTTGCGCTACCAGAAAAGATACTTGCAGATTCTCTAGATGTTTTTGATGTTAATACGGATTTTCTGTTAATGTGTGTGACTTCTTCGTGAGACTGTCCAAATGGATTTGCCCACATTGTCCCCTCAGTGTACCTTAGGGACGGTAGAAGCTCTCAAATTATTGACCTTTTTTTCCCCTCTGTGGAATCATTTACTTTTTTTTTTGTTACTCAAGGGTGAAAACATTCTCAGCATCCCTACAGACTTATTTCAGTGACATTTAGCTCTATGCAAGAGCACCGTAGAAAATGGATTCTGTGAAAGTTTCACTACTGCGAGATGCTATCTTCTACAAACTCTTGACCTCATGGAAAAATCAAAGGAAAATGCAGGTCTCACTTCAGACATGGTTGTGTGCACAGCAAGGCAAGCTGCAGTCCTGCCTGCTTAATAGTAGGACCTGGTTTGACAAAAACAAGTAAGTGGTTGCTTATGCAAGCAGTGCATCCATCAGACATGAGCTGACAAAATAATCCAACCATGTGAGGGGTTACGAGCAACTACAAGCAGTCCATGGGGCAACAGGATTTAGTGCAACTACCCTTATCCTCTGTTCTCGTGTAATCTGTGATAAAACCCTCTGCTATTAAAGTTTACTAAGCTGTGACATCTCAGAACTCCACGAAGCCTGAAAAACTTGTTCAGGACAAAAGTTGAAGGATTTGTCCACACTGTCCTGGTTTCCAGCTGGGATAGGGTTAATTTTCACAAGTATCTGGGAGGGGACACAGCCAGGACAGCTGACCCAAACTGGCCACAGGGTTATTCCACACCATATGACATCATCTCAGTATATAAGGAGGGGAGCTGGCTGGGGAGGGGGGATCACTGCTCAGGGACAGGCTGGGCATCAGGTCAGTGGTGAGCAAATTGCATCATAAGACAATTTACAAAGTGGGTGATACACAAGTACTGTTGTCATTATCTCCCTCTCCCTTTGCTGTCCCAGTAAAATGCCCTTACTCCAACCCACCAGTTCTACCTTTTTCTCCGATTCTCCTCCCCATCCCACTGTGGGAGGAGGCATGAGCGGCCGCGTGTTGCTCAGCTGCCGTCTGGGGCTAAACCACGCCGCCACTCATCTTCACATCATAACCACCACACATAGCCTCTGACAACGCCAGTCTCAAGCCACGTGTCTTCCTGAGCTGCAGCCTCGGGTGAAGATGCACCCGTGAGTGTAAGGGGAGTTGTCGTGGTTTTCCTTTTCCTCTTTGCAGAGGTCCAAGGGCACAGTTAAGCAAGAATCTGCTGCACGTGGTGAGGAACGGCCATGTCATGGGAGTGCTCCACAGGTGTTTCTGACCTCAGGCAGAGCCTCCGCATGATGAGGTATATGTAATCCTAAACGTTGGCATTTTCTGACTTTCGATGACTTAACTGTGCCACGGAAACTTTCCCAGGAATAAACACAAACCAAAAATGCTTGACATGACAAACTTAGTATTGAAAAGACTGTTCTAAAATAAGTCAGCAGAGTAACATTTGGTATACAGTGCGCTCCAACAGGGTATTTTTATGTATTGGGAGGTTCTCAATTTCCTCAAAGTTGCATGGGATTAATTAAGGAAGTGATGGACTAGTTGGCACAGTTAAACTGCTGTTACTGTAAGCTCTTAAAGAGAGGCACCAGTGGGTTTTAGTGCAATGGATTATGGCATTCCCTCACATGCCATTTCTGGACTTCTCCCAGACATCACTCTTTCCATAGCAGGGGGTACAGAGAAGCATTTGTCCCAGGTACTCCAGATCAGTATTTTAACACTAATCCATCTTTGCAAGTCTAAAAATAAGGCACACATTCACAGTGTAATTTTAAATATGTAATGATGACTGTTGAACCTTGATACTGTTCTCCAACAAACGAGATTTAAATGCACCACCAAGTGACACTCTTCCTCCTCTGCTATCAGACAAAGAATGAAAAGACAAAAACTGGGAATCTGTATCCTACAATATACCAAGGGAACTACCAAAAAGCACCAGGAGAGGTGCGCATCCCACAAAACACACAGAGTTGATGCTGGGGCCAAGCAGACAGCAATGAGTTCAGAGCTTTGATCTTACCAAGCTGTGGACTCCAATCTATCGCAACTGCTGTCAGTTGGTGAATATCAAGAGCCAATAGAAATTGCAGTACCCCCAGTACACAAAACAGCAAGAAGCTCACCAGTCAGCAGCAAAAAACAAGCCTGGATTTGGAATGTCAGTCTCCCAAACAATGAAATGCAGAGAAAAAGCAAAGCCAAACATTGAGATAATATCACTAAATACTACCCTGATTGTTTCTTCTTCTTTTCCTCTGTGCCACTCGTGCAGCCTGAGCAACTTACAAGACCTCTCTAGTTCACTGGCCTGTGCTTTCGGAGCGTTGCACTATTGTTATGTAGCCCGTTAACAAGTGCTGACACATCTGCAAGAATAAAGCAAGGTTTTTCAAGTACAGTGCAAAAAGCCAGAAATAAGGTCTCAATTCAGAAGAGAAAGTGCATCTTGGTGGAAGAGTTACAAGCAGAAAGTGACACCTATCCAGAAATAACTACCAATCATCCACAGAGGAACAGAACGGTAACATCCACGCAACAGCCAGTTTATTCAACAGCCACAGCAGGGTATTAGAAAACTGCAATATTCAGAATAAGGGTACGATTCTCAGGGAAGAAGGGGGTTTTTATGACTACTAAGGGACCTTTTAAGTTCTCTATCACTTTCGCTGTCTGCAGAAAATAAAAATTCCCCTGAAATAGTTTACATAAGAAGTTAAAAGCAAAGCCAGAAACTACTGAAGTGGTAACACTCATACTGCTCCTACAAAATATTTTCCCCTGAATATTCACCTCCCAAACAAATCTGCTGAGATTGCAAAATACTGGTTAAAAGTTGGGTTGGTTTTTTGTGTTATTTTAAACACCCCACCATTTAAAAAAAAAAAAAATTACATTTTATGTGGGGTTTTTTGTTATTGGATTCTAAAGTACTTTACTTGATTCATAACAACTTTGCTGTATTTATTCCCAAGCAAGATTTTCACTTGCATGGTAGGATCCTCCAGCTCTTATTTATCCTCTTTCCCCAACTATTTTACTGAAATTAATATAAAAGAAATAAAGTACATCCATACTACATATAGAAGAATTTTTCCCCNCTCTGAAAGAGTGATCCAGCATGGAAATCCCAGCTGACGGCCACATACCCAACTGGAGTTCTCCATGAGGTATCTGCTCATAATACTTGATCAATTATATGGAGTCACTGATAGTAATTTTGAATGGCTATAACTTTCGTATGAATGGACTGGTATTGACGGCTTAATAGAGAGCAACACACTATTTCACAGATAAGAATGTTAAAATACACACCTGAAAAAATAACAGGAAAAAAAAAAAATCTATTAACTTTGGTGACCTTAACTTCTGTCTCCAATAATTCCAAGCTCTGATTGTTTATGCAGGGCAAAGGTGTTCATAACCCCAGGATTACTGACAGTTAAAAACCAGCTGCTTTTCTGACAATAAAGATGAACACAGGATTAACCGAGATTTAAAGTTACATGTTTTGATAATATAAGGAAAGTGGAATTTAAAAAGAAACTACAACTAATATACAGGAAGATCAACCCACAAGAACTCTTCTGGAAGACACCTCGCAAACTAGAAATATATCCAGCCTCTTCAACTACTTTAGAAGTTCATTCCCTGTGATGCTTTTCTTCTAACTAGATACTGCAGAAAGAGCATCTACTCATCACAGTTGTCATCGTCTCCACAGCTATCAGCCTGTTTATCCTGGAAAAGACTGACAGGGTATCTTATCAATGCCTATCAATATCTAAAGGGTGGGTGTCAAGACGATGGGGCCAGACTCTTCTCTATGGATGCCAGTGACAGGACAAGGGGCAATGGGCACAAACTGGAACACAGGAAGTTCCATCTCAACATGAGGAAAAACTTCTTCACTGTGAGGGTGACCGAGCACTGGAACAGGGTGCCCAGAGAGGCTGTGGAGTCTCCTTCTCTGGAGAGATTCAAAACTCACCTGGGTGCAATCGTGTGCAACCTGCTCTGGGTGATCCTGCTCTGGCAGGGAGGTTGGACTAGATGATCTCCAGAGGTCACTTCCAACCTCTACTGCTCTGTGATTCTGTGTTTCTGTGAATCAGAGCCGTAGATACTGGAGAGCTGCTGGCTGACAAGTGGATGATTTAAGCACATTTTTGATACAGTTTATCATCATGCATAGTTGCCTGCCCTTTGCTATCACCCAGGGGTAATACAGAGTTAATAAATTGCATCTTTGAGGATGCAAATGCTTGCTCATTTGATGCTACCATTCATCACGAACAGTGGAAGTACAAGCCTATAAATGAAAAAAAAAAAACAAACCAACAAAAACCAAAAAACCCAAACTACCCAAAAAAAACCCCCAAACCTAACTATTTTTCCAGAAGAACTTTACATTGTAGTCCCGTTCAGATTAAACTACAAAAAATAACACTTTCAAGTAGCAATAGTAAATAACATTTTATTAAAATGGAAGTTTGTCAAACCTTATGTATCAAAACTAAGGCCACAGCTAATGCTAACACAAAGTCAACCTCAAAATGTTCTTATAAAATGATACTATTTAGAAATCCTATAAAAACCTATTTTACAAATGAGTACTTGAACATTCTGAAATGCAGCATTACTTACCTGTTCTAAAATGATCTATCAATTACTCTAGTGATAATATGTAATGATACAAAATACTGAACTATCACTGCACATAACCTGTCTTTGTTCTGGTCATGTGAGGAAAGCAATGCTCTGCATCACTCCAGCTACAGACATGAATGTAAGTACAAAACATTGTGATGGGAGCTGCCAATGATTCCTCCCTTTTTGTGCTGAGTTTGTTCCTTTTCTTCTGATGCTAAATATCTCCAGTCATAATAGCAATGAACTCTTCTTGATTGACTGTAGAAAAAGAGAAAATTGTTAGGCAAACAACAAACATCCATTAACCATAAAAGAAAATCATGCATATCTGTATTACACTTTTTACTTAAAGGTCTCCCAGTTAGTATTTGTTGTGTCTGATCCATTACTGATCAGAGTTTACAAGTTTGGATTCTTTGCTTCTAGAACAACACAGATTTTGCACTTTTCATGTAAAAGGAGAAGTCAGAACGCGAGCTTAATTGTGTAGAATACTTAATCCAGAACCTAGCTCACATATAACAAGCTAATATTTCTAATGACAAAAGTAAAAATATTCTAAAAGTATAACAAGATAAAAAAAACCACTGAGAAAATATGTAAAAAGATGGCTATGCAAAATCATACTGTATTATTATGAATTTTTAAGATTTATGAAAATGTTAAAAATCATAGATAAATTTTATTTAGTAAGTGCTTCTCAAGCAACATTGCTGCAGTTTCATTTTCAATCAAATTTTGTTTTATTTTTAAAATCATGATTCAGACATTTATGTCCAAACCGCCACCCCCAAACCCCTGGTATTCCTCTCTCTCAAACCTGTAACACTTGCCAAATAAAAAATGAATTTTAAGATCATTTACTAATGATTCCATAAACGAGCTAGAATTAAAATGGACTTTTGACAAGCTTTGCCGCATCTGAACTTCCTTCATTCTTCAGTTATAATTAACAGAAATTTTACACAAATGTACTTGAAGAAATTAAGTCATAATAATAAATTAATTAGCAGTTATTAATTATTTTGCTGCACTTATACCTCAGCTATTGACCTTACTCATATGTTAAAACAGAGCTACTGTAAAAGAGTTAACCAATGAACATGTTCACTCTGCAAGTAATTACTGTGGTGGGGAATGATTAGAATAAGTCAGTGGTATGGAAAAGGCCAGACACGTATGAAAAATTCTCCCTGACAATTATCTGTCCTAGCTAACATGCCCAAGCTATTCCTAAACACAGCACTACAAAGAGCAAGCTACGTTTACAGCTAGCAGAAAATTAAACAGATCCAACTATGTTAAAGAATAAAACTCCCCCATAAATCTGACCTATTGCAATACATTTAAAAAAAACACAAAACAAGTAGATTTAGTCTAGCTTAGGACCCTATACTCTGAAGTATCAGTCCATCATATAGCTATATAGTGTTCTACTACACATAAGCACTATGTTGTCTGTATGACTTTAAAAACCATTTCCACAGCTTTATCACAATAACAGTACAAATATAAACACTGTCCCCAAAATAGTCTCTGGTTTAAAACATCTTTGTTAAACAATGGTGCAAAGGGGAAATACAGTATTATAAAAACAAACAAATTTTGTAACATTCAAAGAAACTGCAGAGAGAAGTGTAGTTACAATCTCCAGTAACCGAGTTAATCCTAGTCAATCCTCCTCGGACTTAGGATCTGTTCACAAGTTAAGCACAATGAAATGAGAAGCAATCAGAGTCTTTCCCAGTGTCAGATTTCCTTCAATTCTATGGCATAAGTGATCATAAAATAATGAACTAGTATTACAGCTAATATGAAGCAAATGTTGACTTGAACTCTACAGTTAAAGAAACATTATTTCAGTGCAGGTTAGGGTTGTGGGTTTTTTTCCTAATTCTCTGCCAAAATCTGAGGCCTAAGACTGGATCATGTTTCCTACAGATGCATCCACACAAGACAACAAAAAACGCATGAACTAACAGCATGGAGTTTCTAAAAAAAGTCATACTCCAAAACAGAAGTTATTCCTAAGACCAGAAATATGAAAATAAGACTATTTACCTTTTTAAGACAGACAGAAATATGTAAAAAATACTTTATTCTACAGAAACTTATGTACAGTGTACCAATACAGCTCAGTGGGCTGCGCTGGAAACACAAGCGTTCAAGTAGCCTGGGTATCACGCAACAGACCTGATTTCACTATGATCAAAACAATCTCTCAGATGTAAAAAGGGTATTAAACCAAAAGTGGTTATTATTCCTGTATTTGAAGTATTAATTAAAAATGCTACCAAATAACAGTTTCAGATTTTTTTTTCTTGGCAGGAAAAGAGGGAGAATTAGATGATAGCAAGATTTTGCTACATGACCCAGATGTTTGAAGTTAAATGGAATGGTGATTCACAGGATTATTTACTTTTTCAGAATGAATCTTAAAAAGCTAGGAACAGCATCAGTTTTCTTTCAAGAACAGAAAACACACAAAACCTTAAGGATAAACAGCACCATATACAAACATTATGCTGTCAGTCTTCTACATTGGATCTTGTGCTTGACTGCTCTAACAAAGAGAATGAATGAATGGATGAATGAATAAGAGGAAACTGAGCCACCCAGTCTTAGCTGATCAATTTGAATTCAAAAATGTAGCACTGACCCAAAATAATTATGACTCAGTAATCTTACTGAAAGAAGCTAATGGTCTACATTCAATTTGTAGTGACCAGATAGCCACATGACAAAAAACCACACATGATTCTGACATCATGAGTTGGCAACTCCAGGAGACTGACAGAACAAAATGTGGTTGCAGATGATGTCTGCTCTTGTTTACCTACACAGCTACACCTTAAAAAAAAAGAAAAAAAAAAGGATCTGAAGAAAAGGAAAAAAAAGTAAAGATAGCAATGCAGTGTCCTTACAACTCTCCCTTTTAAAAGCAAAACAAGCTTAAAATTAAAGTATCGACCTAAATTAGCAACCAATCTAATGGACTGAGAAAACAGGCACCATTCCTTGCTGGCTATACAGCTACTGAAAAAGAAATAAATAGGTATCCTATTGTCTACGAGAATTCACAGCTGCAGTCCTGCGTGTCATTGCACACAGATAGGGTACCTGAAAACAGCATTTGCAGCTTTCACTATACTGGCCTGTTTCACTTATCCTTTAGGAAACACTGAAAAAAAACAAAGCCTATTTTCTCAGGATGCAGCTCCAAGAAAATCTGATCAAGCAGTGAGACAGTTCAAGGATCTAAGCAGCAAGAAAAATTAACACTTAAAAACCTAAATGAATAGCTTTCTTCTAGCTTAGGTCCCTTAAACATCTCACCTGTGGGATCAGACACTGCCAGTGCAAGAAACAGGTGGGAAGACACAGCTCTGAATATGGAGGAACGTCAGAATTATGTGGTATGGATTTATTAAGGAATAATGGCCTCAGACCATAGAAAGATATCAGAAAACAGCAGTTCCATAAGGATGGAAATCTCGTACTTTTCTTAACGCTTACTTTAATACTAACGCCGTCAACATTAACACTCTTGTGGCAGTTGAATCACTGACCTTTCACTATCGTTGCCTCCAGGCACCCTACTTACACCACTACAACAGAACAAAAGGTTTGCATTTCCACACCACTGACCATGTTTAAAATGTCCTGCTCTTCCTCTAGAATGAAAAGGGGTTGTTTCAGTATGTAATTGTATTCCTAAGTGTGGAATAACATCTATCTCAAACAATATAGAGGGGAGGAGTACTTGTCACAAGGCTGATGACAACACAATTTTTTTTTCACTAGCAGTGAGAGTTTTGAGTCCAACAGATGCAGCGGCTCCCAAGTAGAAATACTATTGTAACTGGAAAAGTTGATGAACTGCTAGTGAAATCTCAGACATGAGTCACCATCCTGAAAGAAAAAATCCGAAGCAGGTTTCAATGACTGTTAAAAATGCAGTGTTTATGTACGTGCTCTCAAGTGAGTGGTCTCTGAAATTCAGGTATTAAGGTTTATGGTGTAAACATAAGGCTGTTTTCAAGTTAATGAAAAAACCCCAAATTTCAGTGCTCATGAAGATTTAATAAGCATAGTATGAAACTGGATGTGTTAATTCATTCTTTATCTAGCTAATAAATCTCTTCTGCAGCCCATTCTGTATGGACCTTGTGAATTGCCATGCTGAGATCACAACAGTGACAAATCGCTACTTAAGAAATAATGATTAGGCGATCAGAAGACTTTCTCTTAGCACTTGAATCCTTTTTCTGATTTAGAGAGAAAAAAAATAGTGTACTGTAGGTAGATGGTAACTACCATGTAGCAGTTCAATTACTCTCACCTTCAACTACTCTTTCACTAATCTTTACATAGACATGGGTTGAATGAGAGTTAATGGTGAATCTACTTGAGAAAATCAACTTGATTTTTAGACTCCAAGATGCGTTTCCAGGACTAGTAGCTGTCAAAACCAACAATTTCCATTATTTGTAGCTAAATTAAGTTTGAACTGAAAGTTATTTAGAAGGAAACCAAAGAGGACATTTTCACAACAAAAGTACAGATGAAAATGGGAGAAAATTAAGACCAGACTATATGGGGTTCTGTTTGCTATCACTTACTTTCTCCGTCTCCATCCTTATCAAATTCTTCAATCATAGCCCGTAGCTCTTCATCAGACATATTTTCACCCAATTCTCTAGCAACCCGGCGCAGGTTTCTCAGACTTATTTTACCAGAGTCATCATCATCGAACAATTTGAATGCCTTGAGTATTTCTTCTTGTGGGTCTCTGTCCAATATCCAGTCTGTCACTGTAAGGAGGACACTTAAGTTAGACTAAAAAATTCTGAAGGGTAAACTCAGAATGACCTTAGCAGACTGAGGCAGTATGAAGAACATACACTTTTGATTTCACCTGATCTTTCATTTTTATGTATTCCCAATTCAACGTGCATACTTATTTGGCTGTTACCTGATCTCTCTTTCTCATCTCTCTTTTCCCAAGCTGAGTTTCTCTTTGGGACAAACCTGTTGCAGTGGAAAGCTACATGACAATTTAGACACAGTCAGGCTTTTAACACACTTTTCAACAGGAATTGAAAGTATACACATGCCTACTCTGTTCCAAACTTACCTTTCAGAAAAAACATGAGCTCTAACAGATGCAGACATGTGGGGGGGTTTTTTGTTTTGTTTTTGTTTTTTTTTTTTAATTTTATATGTGTTGATCAGGATGGAATTTTGACTTGGAAAGACTTAATAATGAAAAACATGCACATGGAACCTCTATTTTAGATACAAAACCACACTAACAAAAACTCCAAAAAAACTAAGACCACGGGTTATGAAAAGGACACTGCTGTGAACTGCAAGATGTTAATTCTGAAAGGATTCATCAGCCTTTATTATTCTTTTTATCACAACCATTTGTCAGTTTCTGTAACAGAAGAGACAAACTTGCCACATAAAATATTTTTCTGGTAATTATTTCAGACATTTCTAGAACCAGCCGTAAATATCTTCACATCTTTGTACCTGCTAATCTTGTATTACAGGGCTTGCTATTTATGACTTTCATCAAGCCATTAAAAACACATAAACCCTGTTTCTACATACAAAACCACTTAACATCTGCTATTGTCTGCAGATGGAACACCTGCTCTGGCTTAGTGAACTCGACAGGAAAAAATTAGATTCAAGCTCATAGAAGCTCACCACAGCAATGAAGTTTAGATGTCTACAAAAATCCTTCAAAATTATAACTAAATTTAAATATTTTCATTTGAAACAAGTACACTGCTTTACATAATTTGAAAAATTCTACCTTTTGAGGCAAAAAGACAACTGCAATGTTAGCTGAAGAACAATAAAACACTAAGTCTCTAAATACTATAGGTAAAATGATCATACAAAATAAGACAAAATTTAATTGCACCTTTGTACATTTCAGATGGGCCATTCCTACATTTAAGACCATAAATAACAAAATTATGAAAAACTGGTGGCTCAAGAATTGCTTAGCTATATTCTACAAGTCTTATTTCTCTGACCTATTTTCTCTAATTCCTTAATCTTTCTGCTAGAAGTGCTATTATGTTTAATTCTGTCTGCGATTCAAGTTTTGGGTTCGATCACCTTCCAAGTATATAGGTATATACTGTGCAAGAATTTTCCTAGCTTCTCACAGGATTTATTCATAGCTATATCGATACTATTTTTGGGTTGGTTTACCCACCCCTCGAAAATTTACGGAAGTCTAATATCTTGAACACATGGACTGGAATAATAAAACAGAGATATAAAGCCATACATGGAGAAATCCCACACAGCTTCTTTTCTTTGTAAATGCAAATTGTATGCAAAACTATAAATTATGAGTAACAACCAAAAAAATCTTTCAAGAAACTTAATCTTTAAAAATTCTGCAGATCACTATATACTCAAAATATGTCTAACTGCGCAATATGAAATCTGCGGATGAAAGACAACCTAATGAAATTCCACTGTTTTTCTCAACAGCTGAAAATCCTTGAGGTACAATATTGATCTTTGTTACATAAGAAGTCTGCATTCAGTTTACAGTTTATCTGTGTATACACTCCTTACTGTGAAATTCAATGCCAAATGCTTTTCCCACAGCAGGAAGGAGAATCTTACAAAATCCATAAACAACATAAGAATATCTACATTTTATGTTAGCACTTATTCCTTTGTGTAAGTTTGAAAACAATTAGGACTGTGTATACTCTATTTCCTTTTATATTGTGGCTATCATTCATCTCTACATATCAAACTGAGTATTCAGGATACAAAGATTTACTTTCCTCCAGTATTGACTTCTATTAAGAAAAATATGAAATCTCCCACTTCTACTTCTTAACAGTACTAGGCAAATGAAAAAGTACACATGGCACTGCTTCCAAATTGTAGTTACTACTATAAGCTAAATTTCTGTAAAGGTACACGATCAAACACATACCAACTTCATTAAAATCTTCAAAGGTGATCTTGCCTGTTGCTTCTCGATCATAATCTTTAAGTATTTTCAGTACATCAGCTTTTTTCACATCAAAACCCAAGGCTCTCATTGCCACCTTTTGGAATAAAATGGAAGTGCAACCATGCATGAAGATTAAAACATGGATTTAACAGTTTTGTTTTTATTTTCAGTAATTACCTTCTTACCCAAGAGAAAAGGTGTATATCAATAGTTTAGCAACAATAATAAATAAAATTAGGAAAAGGAAAAAAAGCTTTGGATATAAAAATCACCTAAAATTACTATTAGCAAATGGAACATCAAGTTAGAGTGAAAAAACTGGCCTCTGCATTTTCAGTGATTTTACAGACTGGACCAAATACTTCTTAGGACAAGTTGGTTAATTTTCCTCACTTCCAAAAACATTTCAAGTACTGACCCTTTTTCAAAGATAAACACAAAAATCATTCTTCAAATTATTTTTCTTAAGTATTCATAACAAATGCATATATGTTGACAGGTTTGCAAGTCCTGTTATAAGTGACTTTACTGCTTTTCCAGTGAATTAAACCATTTTTTATTTTTCCATTAGGTTAGGAGTGCATGTTTAGTTTTCCATTTCAACTGGTAGGTTCTCAGCACACACTACGTTGACTTCCTCCAAACTGATGAACATACACTAAACCCGAAGTGGAAAATGACAATCCTATTGGATGAACCCATTAGAAAAAAAAAATCTATGCTATATGCTGATTTTGTAGAGGAGGACATAGTTCTTTATATATTTCTGTTCTTCCATAGCTTTATATTCAGGGCCACAATATTTAATTAGAGAGCTAAGAAACAGCTCTACACGTACTCGTGACAGCTGGGAATTCAAAGCATACCATAACTGGAAAAAGTGTATTAACAATCCTGAAACAGTGCCCAGTACTACTCTACTCACTGTGGCTTCCAGCAAAGATAAAGTGCCTGAACTCTGAAATAAAGAGAGGAGAATTGCTACGCCTAAGACATTCCTGTAACAGCAATTAAAGTAAAAATAAGATTCTTTTCTTCCCTCTCGGTTACTTGGTAGAGCCAGCACGTGGAACCAGCAGGCTGGATTAGGTATTCCTTCCCAAAAGAATCTCACTCAATACATGACGGAAATACTGGCCTCTTCAAAGCCACTTTTTGTTCTCAATGCAGTAATTAAAATATAAATTCATTAAAGATTTAAGGAGACTTTAATAAACTTCATGTACTACTTCTAGAGACTTCCAGACGGGAGGACTCACTAGGAAAGACTGCCATGCTAACCTCCATTTACCAAGAGCTATCAACAGAAGGAGCCTTCATCAGGAAGGGAAACGACTGAGCCTCCCATATGCACAACAAATAGCGTACCTCACTCCTACAATCCATAGGCTTTGTGTTGGAAAACGCAAGTGGGTAAGCTCTGACTTGTATTCAACAGCTTTACAAGTTTGATTTGTAACTTTTACCTAGGTACCTGAAACATCTGGATTTTCACAACACCAAGCTTTAGATTATACAGTGCCTTTTAAAAGAATCAAACAGCTTTCCAAGAGGTTTTCCCACTTAGTCATCTGACCAAGCTAAACATTCAGACCAGTGTTGTTCAGGATGCTACAGCAATTCTGTTACTGTGTCGAGTGTATAGTGTGGGAAGAAAAGCTCATTCTTACACCAGTGCAGTATGTCCTTCCCCTCCTGACCCCACCAAATACCCTCACTCCTTTAACCCCGCAAGAGATCTTGAACATGGAGCATTTCTAAAGACACAGACAACATCTTAAAAGCTCACTAAGAAACAGATAGATATTATCTGCCATAAAATTGTTTAAATGAAAAAACTTTTACCTTTAACTCATGATAATTTATTGCTCTATCTTTGTCTGTATCAAACAGCTCAAAGGCATCTTTAATTTCTTGTTTCTGTTCCTCAGTCAGTTCTCTTCTTTTCTTCTTTTTAGTTTTGTCTACTGAAAGCTCATTCCTATATAAGAAGAAAGAAATTAAGTGTAATTGATTTCTATGGGGAAGGTATCACTGTAGATAACACTTTCACCAAAAAGAAACTCACCATAATTGCAGAGATCACTACCTTCCCTATTCAATCTTTTCCCAGCTTGTCCTCACAGCTTAAAATAACACTTGAAATAGACAATTCCTTTGTGAATGCTGAATGATACCTACACTCCCCCACCCAAAATAAAATCAGCACAGGCATTTTTGGTTAATAAATAACAAGAAAAGAGGGTAGAAAAGTTACCAGTTATAAAGAATACTTACGGTTACAAACTAGCTTAGCAGCTGAAACTATACAACTCCTGAAAACATTTCAGTTCTAAACTATAGCTTAGAAGAAAGACTTTTTAGACAGCAGACCACTGGAGGCTTAACTAGGCCAGACAACTGGGTTGCCTGGCTACTAAAGTGGGTGTTAGGTGCCATAAATCGGCTTTGTTGCCAATAACAGTTCTTAGATAAATGGTATTTAGGGATTTTTTAAAATCCTTTAAATCACACACACACACTATTCTAAAGACTTTTTGCTGTGTTTTTTGTATATACAAAAGAGACAAGTCCCCCAAATCAGCAAATTTTGCTCAAAGGCAGTCCTCTTTTCCTTGGCTAGCCTAGAAATAAGATTAAATTTTCAGATAACAGACAGAAAATACATGATTCATATACTGGGAACAGTTGAAAAAACTGAAAAAGATGGTGCTGATAAAAGATACTTTAGACCAAGCTAGTAAAGGTTGAATTTTGCTATAACTGTGCTTTATTCAGATCGATGAGATTGACTACTGTATCCAGAGTAACTGTTGGAAGATGTCCATTTCAGAGCAAGAACTCTAAAAAAAATAAATAACGCTACATTTGAGATATCAGGTGATGGCAACTAAGGCTGTTACGGTACTCAAGGTACACTCTTGCAAGGAGCGGGCACGCGCAAAGCTCGGCAGCACGCTGTGACAAGGATGGCTAATTGCAGTGGTAAATCCCCTCCACTCTGTGATCATGAGGCCACACCACATGTATCCACAGGACACAATATCCTCTTGCTGCAGACACGCCAGTACAAGAGAGACGTACATAAAATGGATAAAGCCCAAGGCAGACTACCGTGCCTGGTAGCTGCAGCAGATGGTGCACGAGAAGCTGAGGGAGCTGAGTTTGCTTAGACCAGAGTGTGCAGGGCAGAGGGATCAGGAGGGGAAGAACTAACGAGAGGGGATCTAAGTGCTGTCCTGAAGGGTTATTACACAGAAGACAGGTTCTCCTCAGAGCACGGTGAAAGGATAAGAGGCAAAATCTACAAAATGCAAGAGAAATCACAGCTGGATCTAAGGGGAAACATTTTCCCAGTGCAAGTGTTTATGCGCTGGAACACTTGCACTGGGAGGCCGAGGAGACTCCATCGTCAGACATTTTTGGAACTCAACTGGAAAAGGTGCTCAGCAACCTCATTCGCTTTTTAGTGGGACCTGCTCTGAGCAGAAAGCTGGACTAGATGACTTCCAGAAGTCCTTTCTAACCTAAATTATCACATAATTTAGGTTATGGTCTCAGAAAAAGGCATTTTAGACTCATTTGTTTGTTTGCACCAGAGACAAAATGTGTATTGTGACACCTACTGTAAAACGCATAAAAAATACTGATGAGTGAACAGAAAACTGCTTTTGAAGGCTATTTGTTTTCCAGATCTCCTGTAATGGGCTGATTTTTCTTCTCCTTTATTAAGGATTTGCTAATTTTAATCAAAACCAAAGACTGAACACACAGCAGGGATTTAGCTTTCAACAAGCTAAACCAGTAAAAATTTCAAATAGAGGCAAGAAAAGTATAAGCTGCACAAGCTGGACTTGCCTCAGACCACAATATCTTCAAAGAGTGAGAAGTCCTTCGCAGACCAGTTGGGACAGAGTGATTTCACACAGGCTTTGGATTACAATAGCTTTTGGAAGAACTAAAATAACTCTGAGCTGGCTACATAATTAGGCCTGGGAGAGTAGCTCAGATCCAGAGAGACCACAGTTTGTGAGCTGCAGTGATGAAATCCATTTAGAAGTCTGAAAGCAGATTAACGCCCGACTCTTCTGGAAGAAGGATCTGGCTACTAAATATTTATTTAGTGCTCAGCATAAAAGAATTTTTTTTAAAAGAGCAGTACTTAAATGCAAGTAGTTTAGCATCACTTCTTCTACAACTTTTACTATATGAAGCATGAAGTTCTGAGACTTGAAAATTTAGGATCACACGTGCCATATAATCATTAATTACGCCTGAAGACAAGGATCTGCCAGGTATAGGATTCATAAGCTGGGCTCCCTTATACAATAATTAATGGATTAGAATTAAAGCAAAACAAAACAAAAAAACCCTTCGGCAGCCTAACTTAAGGCGTTTTGAAGGTTTATTAACAACCCCCCGGCGACCCTCTCCAAGCCCGGCGCGGCGGGCCCTGCCCTCCCGGGGCGAGCAGAAGGCTGCCCGGCCTGACCCGCCCGGCCGCCCACACCCCCTCCGAGGGGATCAGACAGAAGCGGCCGGAGGCTGCAGACAGCCTTCCCCGGCGCACGCCAGGCCCCGCCGCTGCCCCCCTCGCCCCACCAAGATCTCCCCCGGACGTTACCGCGGCCGGCGGCCCCCTGAGGGGACAGCGAGGCCCTGAGGGGCCCCGGAGGGCGGCACCCGCGGCCCGCAGGGGGCGAGGTGGAAACCGCCGGGCTCATACCGACCTCAAGGCCAAGCTCATGCTGCTGCCGCTGCCGCCGCCCCCGAGCCGGGCCGGGCTGGGCCGCAGCAGGCCGAGCCGAGCCGGACCGAGCCACACCGGACCGGACCAGAGCGCACCGCCTGCCCCTCCGCACAACCGCGCCGCGCTGCCTTCCCCTTGGAAACGCGGCACGACGCCGGCGCCCGCCAATCCGCGCCCTTCTCGCCATGCTGCTACCGTCTGACTGGGCGCTGGCGGAGATCTTCCCGCCTCCGAGAGCCTAGCGGTCGCTTATTGGCTGAAGGGCTGCCACTCAAGAGGGAGGGGACGTTCCTCTTCGGTCGTCCCTGGGGGGGCGGGGTTTCCGCGCGGGGCACCGTTACCCAGAATGCTGCGCGGCACCAGCAGAGCTGAGGGGCGGCCCTGGGCTCGGCGGGCCGTGGCGGTGGCCGCTCCAGCCCCGTCCTCCCCGTGGCACGGCTGGCGGGCTCCCGAGCGCCTCTCGGAGCGGCTGTGCCGCCTTTCTAGCCTAGGTGCGCTGGGCTGTGACAGAAAACTCCCCGCGACCTACCTGCTCTCTCCGCAGCTGGGTCGGACGGCGCCATCGTGAGCGTGAAAGTATGGCGGGCTGTGGGGGAGCTGTGTGGCGGCGTTCCCGCGTCCGCAGTCGGGGAGGGAGCGCTGGCAGCTGTCGGTACGGCTGGTTGTCGGCGGTGCCCTGAGGAACGAGCCGCTTCTCTTGTCAGCTGGGAATTGGTACTCGCTGTGCACCATCGCGATGGGGTCTGGGAGCTCTGCATCGGAGCTCGGAAATGTCAGGGGACGTGTGGTTCGTAAGCACGTCCTTGCAATATGTGTATAACGCAGGCACAGTATTTAGGGTATATGGAAAAAAAATCATCAAGCCTTTCTGATAGCATACGCTTCACCTTCTGAAAGTTTTTTTGGGAAGTAGTCTACTTTGTGAAGACTGAAGACCTTAATATGTATTCCCCGTTCTCATTGCCATTTATACTCATGTGCTTTGCAAACGTGCATGAGCCAACATTACATACTGTGTAGGTGGTGGAAACGCTTCTCTCGCTGATAAGAAAACACCAACATGGAAAAAGTGCTGCCTCGGTGCTCCGTCCTGTGACACAACAGATGCCCCTTGTGCCTGGCAATTTGGGATGGCCTGGGCAGACGGGGCTGTTCTGTAACCACTGCTGAAACAGTGTAGTCCAGTGTTCCTGGCTGGACCATGTGGACGTTCAAATCTTCCTAATACTGTGCTATGCAGCCTGGCTGTTCACTGAAAAGACTGAGGCAGTGAAAAATGCCTTCAGGCATTTAAGTCCCGCTCCCTTAGGACTGACGGCATGTCTTGAATGTGTTTTATGTCTGCAGACACCTAGTTTTCTTGTAGTAAATTGGTAGCATGTTGACCCCAAGTACATGCTGTTGGATCTGAAGAGCTGGATTCAGTAGGTGCGCTCAAGACTCATTTCTCCTGAACAAAGTCAAGCAGAGATGAGGCTTGTTTGACTGTCCATATTATCTCTGGCCCACAGATCAAGTAGGTAGAGGCACTGTAAGAACTTTGTTATTGACCTGTGTTAACAGATGGTAGCTTTGTAACTGAAAGCCTTAATTACTGGCAGGTTTGACCCTCAACCTGTGCTGTAGTGAGATTTTTAGAGATTTTTTCATTTCACTCCTTGCTGTTAGATGCATTCATCTGAGCAATTGTATGTTTGCTTTCAAATCTGTTTGGGTTTTTTTTCCACCAGTTTGAATCAGGGAGTTGAGTACGGGTGCTGAATATGGGTCTCAGAACTGGGTGCCAGTAGGTCTGCAGTCAGCCCATGCTGGACATGTAGAGGCAGTAGCTACTGTATGGTAAACAAACAAGCAAATATACCAGCAAATTACTGGGTTTGTGCTTCGTAGAACATATCTACGTGGTGGGAGAGAAAAGGAGAGCATGGAGGGAGTGGTGAGAACGCTCAGGGGGGAGTGTGGAGGAGGCAGGGGCAGGGTCCTGAGTGCACCAGCAGCCCCAAACTGCCCTGCCTCACCTGGGATCCCCACCCACACCTCCTCTGCATGTTGGTCCTGGAGCTCAGCCCGGAGGCCTTTGGTCCTTGCCTGAGCTGCGTTGGAGATAGAGCTGCTGTCGTGCTGTGTGCTGCTGTTGCTGACTTACTGGCCGGACTTTGTGGCCTTGTCTTGAACTTGAGCCATCACCTTGCAGTTGTTTGGCAGTCACCGGGCTGCTGACAGGTCCAGTTACTGTCACCACCTCTGCACTCTATGGGGACATCAATATCTCTGACTGTGCTGCAGTTGCCCTTGGCTTCCAGCTTGTCTGTCTTCTCGTGGAGCACCCCTGTCCTTGCTACTCGCAGGTAGACTGACTGACCCTCTGGTTATGCTTCTGGAAACTGGAGATCCCACTTCTAAACTTAGAAGACAAGCTATAAAATTGCTTTCTTGCCTCCAAGGCCAAGGAGCTTGCCATGACTTTAGTGAGAAGAAATGCACAGCTGACCAAGCACTTTTCCTCTAGCCTTTATGTACCTAACACACATACAGCTCTCCTTTTGTGTGTTTCCTACTGGCAGTAGGTGGTAGAGGTAGGACTTCTAGCTCTTCTGCTGGTCCACCGTGGTATTTCCAGAAGGGAGCAGACAGCCTGGTCTGCGGTAACCAATTCCCATGCCTAAGCTGGTTAGGTGATCAGTGAAGGTGGGCTCGAAAAGATAAGGGCAATCAGGGGCTATGAAATCCACAGAAATAAATACACCCCTGTGTTCTCTGCCTCTAAATTTGACTATTCCTAACCAGTTTCATTTGCAAGTGTAGGAAGGGGGAGTATCTTGCCATTTGCAATACTTGGTGTTTGTAGTGATGTTGTTAGTCTTTGCACTAAACTTTAAGATCTTCAGGGCAGGAAATCTCCAAGCAGACAGATTCCTAGTGCAACTGGTGCTGTTCTTAATGGGATGCCTTGGCAAAAGCCCTGCTCCAGAAACCAAAATGCCACTGCTTGTAAATTTAGTAAAGCTGGCAGCAGTGCTCATATTGCACGTGAAATGGAGATGCCAGGAATTCAAAACTGTAAAGACAGGCTCAAATTCTAATAGCTAAAAATAAATACTTGATTTTGGGTATGGTAGCAGTTGACGTGCAAACCCTTACATTTTCAAAGCTGGCAAAACCGCTTCTAAAATTGCTCCTTATGAGTGGATGAATTAGAATATCACTATCATGTTCCTCACACCTATGTATTGCCAGCTTAATAATAAAAAGAATTGTTTATTTGTGGCCTACACTTAAAGCCTTTATTATTTGCTGTATCTTCAGCTTTTAATTAATTTTCGAACTAATTTGTTGCTATATGAAAGCCATTTGTGGGGCTGTCTGTCAGCCATATCTTCCCTTTGAGTCAATATGTTTTGTTTTCTCTTCCTAATTTTATTAGTTCCTAATTCCTAAATTTCTTAGTGTGTTCTTTTGTCCCAAGCTGAATTTAAAGGTCCAGGAGATCACAGACCTCATCCTGGCTGTTCAAAATCAGGTCAAATATCAGAACCTTCTGAGATAAGGCAACAAGCTGCTTTGCCAATGAAATTAATCCAAGAATTTTTAAAGAAGTAGTTTTGCTTGGGCAAATTTCATACGAGTACAAATGTTGTTTGTTCATGTCACTCTTACAGCAAATCGTATGGCACAAAATCAGTGTGAAAATGTAAAACTGTAATAAAAACATACCACGTGTCCTTGCCAGGTTGATGATTGGAAATGTACACCTGTCTACATCCAGATCAAACTGCTGGGCAATCTCTTACTCTCTAGCTCTGGTACAGTCACAGAAGTGTTGGCCAGGGACCTTTACTGAGTCCTCCCTGTGTCAGGGTTCTTTTGTTTGTCCTGTGTTTAGCAATTGTAATTGCTGTTGAATGCCTCAAACTTTCCCAGGATACTCTGGGGCACATATGGGAACACACATGGACTAAGTCAGTTATTAAATTGGTGAGATTAGCCTGTCCAATAAAAGCTGAATAGTTGGAGGAACCACCTGCTGAAAACGGTTTTAGATAGCACAGCAAAAGCAAAGAGCAGGCTTGTAACACTGTTGTTTCTACTTCACGCAACTAAGCCTATTCTTTTATTTGCATGATAAATTTAGACGCCTTTTTTTGTGCAGAGAGATGTAGTCACCTTTCTATGTGTTCCTCCTCCCAGCACAGCAAAGCGCAGCACCCCAGAGGCAGCTCCGGCCTGTGCTTGTGCCACTGAACCACCACCAAGTCTGCTGCTGCTGCTCCTCCAGCCCAGCCACTGCTGCCCCGGCTCACCACACCTGCACATCACAGGCAGGTAGGCAGATAATAATGACTTTTACGTAGGAATACAGGAGAGGAGCAGAGAAGGGGTACTCTGCCTGTACATAGTCTGTAGAAGCATTAACTGAGGTACAATTACACTACCCAAAGCAATGTGGTATTAATGTGTAAGCTAGCAGTAAAGCAATTTAGCATCGCACTAGAGAGTTGTCTGGGCTAATTATGCACCTCGGAGGACTAGATTGCTTTCTGACTAGCCTGGATATCCCTGCACTACACACCTGTGTGTGCAGTGTAAATATAACCTAACGTTTTTACTCGCAAAACCCCTATGTAATATTTAGCTTCAAATAACGTTAAGTTTAAAATAAAACGAGTGTTTTCTGATTGCTTTTCAATTGTATCAATTGTTTCTGTGCTTCCTAATTCAATTTGGAAGTGAGGGGATGGAAGAATAATTGGGTTTGGATGAAATCTGGTTGAATTTTTAGACACAAGAGGTACTGCTTAATGATGTCAGCAATATATGCAGTAATTATAAATAATAACTTGATACAGTGTTGGTTGAATTCTTAGACCTAGATTTGAGAAGTTAAATATTCAGAATTCTTCCTTTGCTGTATATTTTTCCACCCTTATTTCCCTCCCTCTTTCCTAACAGATCTCTACTTTTGTGTTCTTTGGCTACAGATGTCTGCTCTTAAAAGGCAAGATGTTACACTAGGCTTTAACAGCACTTTCTCTAAAACTCATTCTGAGCTCTGCTATATAGCATCCTACAGTTTAGGATTTAACAGTAAGGATGCTTTTTTTTTCTTGTTCTGTCTCTGAGAATGTTCTTTTTAGCAGAAACATCCCGTGTTTCTTTCCTAGTGACATGATGGCAAATAGAGATATTCACTGATGTAAAAATAAAATGAGATGCTGTAGTATTGAAGTAATTAAGATGACTGTTTCATTTCCATGTGTATTAGAAAGTTGATTATTATAAATACCTCTTACTCATGCAAGATAGCTACCTCACAACATAGCATCTATTGTGAAATACAAGGTCAGTTCAATATGACAAAAATAATGCAACACATTCATAGTTACTATAAATAAAAATTGTATGTAACCAGCAAGAACTGGAATTTGATTGCATGCACAGCAGTATGAA
Source organism: Aramus guarauna (assembly GCA_013400195.1). Lineage (NCBI taxonomy): Eukaryota > Metazoa > Chordata > Aves > Gruiformes > Aramidae > Aramus > Aramus guarauna. The sequence continues at coordinate 354,354 of VXBL01002244.1, forward strand.
AAATAGAATTTTACTTTTTAAAACTTAAATTCAAAGTGCCAAAGAATGAACCAAAATACTGATAGCTGTACAGAAATCCTTTCTACATGAGCAGAGTATAGACTGAATATGAGATGAAAGCATAGCGAAAGAAAGGTATTTTTATCTATGCAAAGACATCCTGTGTGACTAAAGCAGCCTCCTCAAACTCTGTGGCTTACTTCTCCACCTGGTAAGCTGTACAACATACAGAGGCTGGAGGAGTTACAAGCATGATGGAAGACAGGATCAGAATTCAAAATCATTTTGATAAATTGGCGAGGTGGTCTGGAATCAGTGGTATGAAATGGAATGAAGGCAAGTCGACAGTGCTTCATTTCATAGGAGAGAACTCCAATGCAGAAATGCAAGATGGGAAGTAACCGCATAGAAAATATTATTACAGAACAGAACTTGGAGGTTACAAGACACCAGAAATACGAATATGAATCAGCAATACCCATGTATGAGGAAGGGTGCAAACATACAGGGAAAGGATGAACCTGCTCTATTTTGCTTGGTGCTGGCGAAGCTTGAGTGGTGTACAGTTTTGCAGAGCACTGTTTAAGTCAGGAGTAAAGAAACTGGAAAGATCTCAAGGGAAAAAACAAAGGAATTAAATCTTTACTTATGTGTCATGGAACGTGTTATATTTTTAAGCTTTTGGTAGCTGACTGGTAACAGTTTTCTGCTATGTAAAAAGATGTTACATGGACACTTCATCCAAGAATAACAGCCTAATTTGTAGAAAAGGATAACTGGGACCGAATATGAAGAAAAGTCTATGTTATCAATAAGGCTTCGCGGAATGACCTTTATGGCTGATGGTGAACCACAGGGCTGTCCTTTGTCTGTTGGGTTTCTTGTGCTCCCGATCCAGAGATGGCAGATTTCAGATATGGTGAAAGAAAAGAGGCCATTTCAGCATGAGGAAGAAGTTGGGGGAAACTCGTGGAGAGGCATAGGCAGAAGTGTGAGGGTGTGTGCAGAAGCAGCAGCAGAGGATGCGGGATGAAGGAAAAAGTTGGTAACAGGCCCAAAACAGGAGGCAGTTGAGGTACCAGAAAAAGTGATGGAAAACTGGAAGGTATGGGGGTGGGCAGACCTGGGAATTTCGTTCTAAACAAACATTCTGCTCCTCTGCATGGAAATGGTGCTGGGTGACCTCAAGATGGTCTTTCTCAGCCCTCTACTTGTCTGCAAAGAAGTGCAATATGGCATTTGATTTCTCATCTGCAAAGTAAACCTGTCCCCTTACCTGCTGAGTGGCAATGAAAAATATTCAGTCTTGTTGCTAGGACAATTTACCATATCAAATCTGATGTGAAATATGATGATTTTCACAGAATATGTAACAAACTTCCTTCAGCTCATAGGCAAACCCCTTTGTTGAGAAAGGAGTAGTGACAGTGATGGATTCAGCTGACACCTTAGTTTCCTAGTGCTCCTGCTTCAAACACTGGGGCAGAACAGGAGATGAAATGCTTGTAACTGGGGCATCGAAATCTTTTTGTACTGTGCTGTGGTGACACAGTGCTGCTAACTCTTGAAGTGCATCTGAACTTCAGTTACTGACGTCAGATGACAGAGAAAGGCTTTGCCCATCCTTCCTTAGACCCAGAGTGGAAGCTGGGGGGCTGCCACATTTTATAAACTCCGATCTGGGGTGTCTTACTTCCACTAGTAGTGACCTTGTAATAGGTCACTTGACGTGTAACCTGGAACTGCTGATAGACAGTCATACAGCACCTTGTAGTGATGACACATGATCAGCTTGGTTAGTCCTGATTGTGAGGTTGTATGATGAAAGACTCCTCTGCGTCACCAAAAAAGACAGAGGGACAAGGCTGGTGAAGGACCTCGATAATTTAATCTGAGAAGTGGAGCCTCCCAGCTGGGTGTTCCCAAGCTAATTTTTTTTATTATTCTTTAGATAAAACCAACATTGTAGTATTTTAAAATTATTTTTATTTAATTGCCATATTTCTCTCATAATGACTTACAATTCATTCATTTCCCTCATCTTATTTCTACCTCTATTTGCCTTCAAATTCTGTCCTCATCATGCCATAAAATTCAAATTTTAACAAGGTAAACTAGTTTTGAAAAGAAGATTGTACTTGTGCTATTATGCAAAGAGATTGACTTGAAGACTGCACCTTGACACTGGAACTCCTGGGAGGAAAACAAATGCACTGTATTAACTGAACAACCACATATACCGGGTGAAGTCCAGTTAACAGTGGTCTGGAAGGAAGCGTATCTTCATGTTAAAATGAACAGCAGCATTTCACCTTCTCCGTGTGTTCTTGGATTTATACAGACAGATTTCTTTCTGCTGGTTTTCATGACAGCAGCTGCTTTTGTTGTTCGTTGACTAGTTTCCACAAAACTTGTACAGTTTATCAGTTAATAAGTCTTAGCTTTTATCAGAAACCAGTCAGCAAGTATGCTAGGCATCATTTCAAGTTCTGGTTGTGTGCTAACAGAAGCTATGAGACCATTTTTGTTTCAAGTAAACAGCTGTCATTGTAGCTACTGTGTTATGTGGAAATAATAATCTAGGTCACCACAAACTGAAACTGAACCCCAAATACATACTTTCATCACATCCATGTCTTCTGTTTGTGAATTCCATTGAAAACCTGATTTCCATTTGTGTTAAAATGTGGTTTTGTTTTTTGTTTCTTTTTTTTTTTTAAGAAGTACCCACTCATGGTCTTATATCAGCTTTGCAGCACCAGTATATGATATGTAAACATTTCTAACACAGTCTGTTGTTCAGAAGCATAAAAAACACTGCTAGCAACTTCTAAAGATCTTATACTCCATTTAGAATGAAAAAGTGCTTCTTTTAAAAAATACCTAGAAAATACAACTGGATGCATAGGATTGTAACTTTTTTATTATGATTATCTATGATAAAAACTGCTGTTTAACATCACAAAAGTCTTGACAGATTACAGAGCAAAACTTCCCATCTGATTTTTTTGTCAGTTCCCCAGTTTACTGAAAACTGCATTAACATGCATTTAGATTTTACAAATAACTCAACACCGTTGTAAATGCCTAAGATGTTGCAATATTTAAACTTACAATGTATGTTTGCAATATTTAATCTAAGTAGTGTTAAAGGGACACTGTCAAACTTTCATGACTAAAACTTGGTAACTTAAGACATATCATTTACCTAGTAGTGAATTTCTTGTAATACAAAAATAATTTTGAGACCCTCAAAAACTACTTTCAACTGGATTATAGCAGCAGTTTAGTAACACACCCCATTTTGGGCTGTGTTCACGTAAAGCTCACTTCTGTGCTAGGAAATTACTCCCTAGATTTTGGTCAAGGAAAAAAACCTGGGCAACTGCAGTTACCTACATATACTTAATGGACTTAGGCATGGCTTAACAGGGCACTTTAAACAGTGATCTGGATGTTTAAGGATCTTATAGCTGATGCTGAGCACAGACTTATATGATGGAGGATATCTTTCCTTTTGAATTGGCATGGCTGTGAGCCTTCTCTTAGGAGCTTGGGTTTTACAACAGTAAAATCTGGCTAGAGGGCTTCTAATATTGGATCAAATAAACAAACCCATAGTGGTATTAGACAGAATGCTAATTCAGCTTGATCTCCTAACGAACATTTGCAAAATTTTAGTAACTGGCAAACATATTGGCAGGCATTACGACCAAAGAGGTCTCTCTGTCTGCCTTATTGCACGGGGCTATCACCAGTGCTCCTACAGCCTTCACAAAGCACGAAGCAAGACTACTACTGAATTTATGCCACAGATTGCTAATTTGAAGGAGTTCCATCAATTACTGATGGGTAACTGGTGACACCATTGCTTCATCTGGATAACTGGTGTAAGCTGAAGCTTATGTATTTCTTCAGCCATTCTGACTTTCCCACTTGCCACCTCAGATCTGTGATTGTCCATTGCGAACCCTTGGCTATCAAGAACAGTGTCTGGACTGCTGCGTAAACAGCAGCACACATCAGCAGGCTATAAAGGAAAACCACACTGTGGAGTTTATTCTGGGCCTCTTCACTGAGGGGCTTTTTTGCTTCCTTTTGTACTTCTTCCTCCGGCCAAATGAAGCCAAAACAAAAAGCTCCTAGCTTCATTTATGAGAGAAGTCTACCCACTGATTAACCACTCCTTGTACAGACGTATTTGGATTTCTCCAGAAAAGAGACTATCATCTGAGTGATAGCAGGCCTTTCAAGTGCTGCATTGCTATGCCTGTCCTGCCCACTTAGAATTTTGCTTCAGCTTGGAGAGAGGCACTGCTAACAAGAACTAGGCACGTCACAACCTATCAGTTGTGATCCTGGTGAAGAATGTATTCAAATAGTAAAGGCATGATTACAGTGATCTGTGAAAGGAGGAAAGTATTATGTAAGATATTCTTTTTCATAATTGATAGACAAAGATGCTTTTTATTTTGTAACTTTTTTTCACCAGAATTTACATCTCTTGAGAAGACAATCAACTTCCACTCCCCCATGCCCAAGACAGAGCCCAAACTGTGGGCTCCCTTTCTGTTGGGTATGATGAGAGGTGGGAAAGAAAGCTTCCCCATAAAGTGAAAGCCAAAGAAGTAAGGTTAAACTCCACTAAAATTTGGGAAAAACATTTGCATTTTTTTTAGGAAAGTAGATATGTCTATATACAAAAATAACATCAGACAGTGTCCTTTTAAAAAAGTTAAATATATATAGACATATATAATTACACAAACTTTAACCATTTCAACAGGGTTCAAACATCACACATTCAATTTTCATAAGCAAGTTACAATGTCATTTAGCATTTCTCAATGTATTCAACTTTTTTTTTGGGAACAGAGTCAAATGCAATGCACTTTACTTTTCATAAAAGCCATACGCACCAAACACCTAGCAAACAGTGAACAGTTCAAGTTACAGCCATTGTGTGGTAACAAGTGTACCGGCTGTTTAATCCAGCACCTGCAGCAGGGTAAGGTAATGTTAAATGCTCCATCCTTCCCCTACCACAGAGTATTAACAACCAAATTACAATCCAGTCACATAAAAATACTCTTAATCACAAATAAAACCTTTAAGCTTGTCACAGTCTGGTTCTCTCATATTTACAGAACAATATTCTCTGTAAAATTATTTTTTTTTACGAACTCATCAGAAAAAAACAAACACATCAGGCAAGGGCTCAATCCACTTTGTACAGACCAGTCTAACACACTAATTCATTAGTTCACAAATTCTCTAATTCTTAACTCACAAGCCTTTAAGCAAAACAGTTCCTCGGCTGACGGTGAGAGTGCTCGTTCCTGCTCCTGTCATGGTGCAGGCATCCCCTGTACCACACTGGGAAGCATGAAAGGCCTCAACAGTCTGTCTGCTGTGGATCTGCATCAAAAGCTTTCTGAGTGAGGTTGGTCTATAGCATTTCCATACATTAGTGGATTCTAAAGAAACTACCAGGCAGCTGCTTTGCAACAACGCAGGCGATGATGGGTGCAGCAGACACTGAGTGGCAGGTGACAATCGCAGCAGAATGGCGCTTGTCTCTTTCTGCCCGAGTCCTGTTGTTGCTTTGACCCAAGGGTGCAGCACACACCAGGTCTTAGCAGGAGCTCTGTTAGGCCAAAACTTGAGCAGGACTTGAGTGAATAGTCACAAACCGAGTGCTACATCAAAAAGTTTTCAGGCATGAATGTAAAACATATTTTGGCATATATTACATCATAGAATGGTCTGGGTTGGAAGACACCTCAAAGCCCACCTAGTTCCAACCCCCTGCCATGGGCAGGGACACCCTCCACTAGCCCAGGTTGCCCAAAGCCCCATCCAACCTGGCCTTGAACACTGCCAGGGAGCCAGGGGCAGCCACAGCTTCTCTGGGCACCCTGGGCCAGGGCCTCAGCACCCTCACAAGGAAGAACTTCTTCCTAACATCTAATTCTACCCTCCTTCAGCATATATGTATCTGTCAGAGTCATAACAAAAATAAAACAATGTATTTCAATCACAGTACATGTGCAATAGAAAGAAAAACGGTAGCTTTGGCAAACGCTACTAGATTACATCCTTTTTATAAAAATAGGAATAAAGTAGGCAAAAATAGGGAGAATTTTTGCAGCTCATCTGAATCAATTTGCCAGCTCTTTACTAACGCGTACTGCTTTTGCTTGTACCAGCACTTTCACAAGCCATTTGGTTTTTCAACAAGGAATAGATCACACAAAATGCACTGTCACTAAGAAGTGACTCTTGAATTTGCAACACGAAGTGCTATGCTTGCAATGGATTTCATGGCACAAGTAGAAACCTTGTGACAAACTCCAGCTTGTGAAATGTAGTTGGAAGCTAAGCGATACAGCCTTTCTGCCCCAAATATGTTAAAGTGCCCAGGCAGTACCTTCTCCACAAGACCTCTGTCCACTAACTCCATGAGGCGCTGGCAGCTTGCAACGTAGTCGCTTATTCTGCTGTAGGGAAGCCAGTCAATCATGGATCCATCATACACCACGTCTCCGCTGAACAAAATCTTCCGGTCTTTGTCATGTAAGCAAATGCTGCCTCTTGAATGACCAGGCATGTGCATGACAGTCAGCTGTCGGTCTCCAAGGCTGATCACATCCCCTGCAAACAAATGTGTTACAGGAAAACATACACATTTATCCTGTATATTAAACACCACAAAAACAGTATGACCTACCTGTACGCTAAGAGTTTGTACATGCTATGTATATCCACAACAATGTGAGAAGAAAATAAAAGAGGAAACAAACAGAACACATCTAAGCTGGGCCTTGTCTGAAAGTTTACAAAGTAAGTATTTCACAATTTATTATAATTTTACCCTCACTTAATTTGCCTAGAATTGCACTGCTGTTACTTTTGAAAGGCAAAATGAGAGAACATAAATTGCTGGAGGGGAACCAAGACTGGCCTCCACACACTTTCTTCATCTCATTCAATCAGATACATAAAAACTGGAGTTTCTTAATATTAGGTCACTTTTTTGCCAGCTTAAATGTGAATGTCTTTTCATTGTACTAACCACTGAACAGGTACTTTCAGCAGACAGTTGCTCTAGGGATGGAGAACAGGCCAAGTAAGTCTGCTGCTTATTTTAAATTGTAATACCAGCTTAATTCTAAGTATGTAAACCCCACTAATTTACAGGTGGTAAATACGTAAACTTTAGGGCCGCGCAGGGAAAGATGACCAACGTATAAGCAACCTTCTCTGAAGCAGCTGCTTAACAACTATATGAAACAATTCTAAAAGTAAAAGGGTTCTTAAAACTGTAATGTGCACTTCAAGTCCCAAGAGAACAAGAAAAAGGCACCAAACCTCTACTGTATTAGAAATCTGAAAGTTGCAGATCTGTATCATACCAGAGACGGGTATGCCATGGATTTACTCAAGACTCAGCAAGCCTAAAGGTGCTTAACTGTGGAAAGACAGGCCTTTCATAACAGCACCTGATGCACTTTGGTTCTGAACTGGGAAGGATTACTGAAAACACTGGAACAGAGTTTGGAAGTCTCGGAATGGCTAACATCTGACCAAATGTTACCGAACAAACTGTGTGTCTTAGAAGACACAAGTGACTAGTAAGACAGTACATGGTAAGGCACAATACACATAAATGCAGTTTTAGCTAGAACAGGCAAAGCGAAGTGTGCCTGAAAGATCTCCTAAGACTGAGGTAATGCTAAGACTAAATAAACGAAGCAGGCAATGTCCCAGTAACAGCTGCGGCTTCGGATTGTTACAGAATATTGGCCCTGCCACATTCTGTATTTTCAGTGTTACTGGATATCCTCACCCCATGGCAGTGACACGTGCACTGAGATGATATGCCACTGCCACAGTGTGTCTCAATCAACATTACCTTAGAAACCTTGATGTTACATTGACAGCGAGTGTGCCTGTCCTTTTACAAGATTTTATTTTTTAATAATTCCTCCCTTTTAAAGAAAAAACAAACTTCTGTTGATTGACTACAGTTATGTGCCACATAAGATCTTCCCTGAAGCTTTCACTAAGTTCAGTCCTGCTTTTCCAAGCATGAGGTGGCCTCATACAGCCAAGAAGAGCCCAAGTCCCCTGCAAACGGCGTCACCCGTCAGTCAGACAGCTACCCTTTAACTTCTGCTTCACCACATTGCAGTTAGGTGGTTTGCTGCCAAGCTAGCCTAGTCATTGTTACCTAGGAGAGACTAAACAGGGTTTTTTTATCTGTAACAAGCCACTTCCGCAAGTGTTACATTTACCTAAATTCTGTAAACAAAATCAGTGTTATTTGCAGTATGTATTTCAATAAATTGTTTTGTTCTTTACATTGCTATGCCTTGAGAATTTATAATGGTCACCAAATGCCAGAACTGACTGACACGGTGACATACTGTTAGAAGGCTGAGGCTAAACCTCAGCTCAGTCACTCAAATTGCTGAGTGATTCTCATTCTAAGGAAAAAAATCCTGCATCAACAGGCAAACGCATTAGGCAAGCATAATTTTTTTTGCATCTTTTTTTCTTTTTTTGCATCTCAATCCCTGTCAATACAAGAATTTAACCCACTACAGATCTCTTTTTGTCCCGTGTCAAGGACGGCGGATGGCTTGTAGATTCTGCAAACTAGGTCGCAGAGGCTGAATGTAAGTGAAAAAACATTGTTCTAAGAGGAGCTCCACAAAGCAGTACGAGAACAGAGGCAAGAAAGACGTTACTCCGCGACCTAGCAGTCAAAATAACTTTTTTTTTTTTCCTCAATTACTTCAGCTCAGGCATTAACGCAAATACCAGCTCAGACGGGGAAGCTAACCCTGTGCCCCCCGCCGCCCTTACCCTCCTGCAGCAGGCGGGTGGGCCGGACGGGCGGGACGCGGAAGTGCCGTGCTCGCCAGCCGGGCCGCGGCGGCCGCGCCACCTCCCGGTCCGACAGCCAGGTGACGGCCTCGTAGTTATCTCCGCGCAGCAGGGCCGCCGCCTCGGCGGTGTGCACCGCCACCTCCTCGAAGTGCTGCAGCCCGCCCGAGTGGTCGAAGTGGACGTGGGTGGCGACGGCCAGCAGCGGCCGCGGCCCGGCTCCCTCCGGCGGCTCCAGCAGTCCGGAGGCGCGCAGGTAGTCGGGCAGGCTGCGAAGCCCCAGCCCCGCGTCGATCACCACGTCCCGCTGCGAGCCCCGCACCAGCCAGATGTTGGCCCGGTTGCCCGACTCGTAGAAGCGCTCTTGGATCCAGAAGATGCCGCCGCCCAGGGGCTTGTGGGCGAACCACTCCAGCGCCGACATCGCCCGGCCGCCAAGCCTCGACGACGAGCTGCCCACCGCCCCCCCCTCCCCGCTCTCACCGC
>VXBL01002244.1:372850-463632 GCA_013400195.1 Aramus guarauna
TTTGAGGGATATAAAATTCAGGTCTTGCAAGTACTTAGCAAATGATTAGTTCTGGGAATTGTCATGAGAACTATTCAAAGTAGTGACATTAAACTGTTTGTTAAATGTTTGACAACAGCAAAAGAAAGTGTTCAATGTGGGATTAAAAAGCACACTGTATATTTAGTTACAGGAAAATATGAAGGACAGTGTCTGAATTGCCTTTTTATTTAATTGAATTCAATAAATCTTTGTATCCTTCTCTATAGTAATTGAGAGGTACAGTAAAAAGTACCAGGACAGTGAAAAGGAGCATGCAGCATGGACCCCAGGTAACATCTGAGATTATCAAAGGCTAATTCTTTATTAACTTATGAAATGTTCTTCTCCTTTAAACGTTTGATTCATTATTTTTCAAGCAATAAAAAAGTACACAAATCCTTACCAAGTCATGTATTCTTTGTTGAGGGTTATGACCTTTGAATGTTTTCAGATCAAGGCAAAGTATTGTTTTGTCAAAAAAAAAAACCCCACAACCAGAAAAACCCTGATTTTATTTATTTTAATCAGTTGAAACAACTGAGCTGTAGTGAAAATGCAAGCTTTAGTTCTCATTCTAGCTTTCATTCTCCCCTTACTCACTATGCAGATACCAGTTTTAAACTGGGAGCAAACATCAATATTACTAAAAGTACGACAACCTGGTTTAGTGAACAGTCGCAGGTAGCTGGGTTTTGTAACATTAAACTTCAACTGCCATATCTGTGTAGCTCACTACTGCAAACTTAATTATAGAATGTAAATTGAAGGCCATGTGGGCCACTGGAAGGGCTGAATTTTGTCTCTTTGGGGCAGATAAGTTGTCATGTAGTGAGTGAAATGCCGTTCCTCGCTCTAGTTCCTCAATTTAAAGTACAGCTAGAATTCCATAAAACTTGTGTGCTAAAGCTTTTAGGCATGCATGTAACTAGGATCAAGCACAACAGCGGCCCCTACCTTTCCTTGGTGGGTGACGGGGAGGATTACTGCTGTAAATCACCAGTCATATGTATTAAAGCTGTTTTCTGTACAGATTGGAGAAGACTGCCAAGAGAGATGAAGCCAAAGAAAAAGACCAAAAAAGGTATATTATATATTTTTAAGAAGCATTTAGTACACACTGGTTGAGTGATAGAAGACATACTGGAGCGGGTTAGGGGGAAAAAATGGTAGAAATGTTAATTAGCCTGAATCATCAGGGCTTTTGGCAGATTTTTTCTTATAAATTCACTAGTCTGCCTGTCTTTTTGCTTTGCTTCTGTAGCGTGTTTTAACTCACTGGAACAGATCTATCTTCCTTTCCTGCCTTTCATATTGATATACCATATTAACATATGAGATATGTAACAGTGAAAGATGAAAAAAAACCACAAAACTTTTTGTTTTGAAAGTTTGTATCTTTAGTTAACACTCATCCTTCTTCTATTTACTGAATAGCTGGCTGTTCAGATTTCCTTTATATTTTAGGTTTCTCAATTACCTTGTTCATTATTTGGTTGACTTCTGCATTTTTTTAAGCCTTTTATATGTGATTTAATGTAGGTTATTTTCTATTTTCCCTGGTTTTACTTTTTTTGTTTATTTTCAGCTTTCTTCTGCAGAATTGTGAACCAGATCCTTCAACAGCAGTTGGAGCTGGTATTGGTTATTCTTACAGGGAAAAAACCCTTTTTTTATTACACAGCATCATATGTGTATTTGTTTTTCAAAGTGTTTTCTAGTATGCATGACTTATTTTAAGTTCTCTGTAGAAGTCTGTTGCTCTGTTGATGTGAAATAACACTTGGCTTCCTGTATCTAGCTGTCTGTTACATACAATTGTTTACTTTCTTGTTCACTTTGTCCAAGTCCTTCATGTGTCATTTTTCAGTTCAACGATAAAACAGAAAAAAGGGAATGTGCAGTAGTCATGGAGTCTGGCTCTGCTGGAAGCTTTGTTACTTTTAAGAGTGTCATTGAGAACCACGGTGCTACAGGTAGACTGCAAGATTCAACTGAAAATTAACCACTTATTTGCAAAATCTCTAAAGATGAAACCAGTACATACGTACCTTTTTTTTTCTTTTTCTTTTTTTTTTTTTTTCTTTTCCAAAAAAAGGAACTGCATTGGCTTTTATAAGCCTATATGCAATAATCAGCTCTGTAAAATCCAATGAATTCATAAATGCCGATTTATTATTCCTTGTTACAATAATGTGATTATCATAAGTTGAGAATCACTTCTTACTGTGGGGGATTTTTCCTCTTTCTTTTGTACCAGTTTCTCTATTTGCTCTTAAAAGTACATTTTCTTAATTGTTGTAATGGCAGAGATCAGCTGACCATCAGAATTTCATTGGATTAAAAAAAATAGGTTTCTCTAAAAGCAAAAATCATGTGGTTTTAGTTTTTTGGGGGAATCCTGAAGATATAGAGGCCATACAAAAGTCATGTGATTCCAGAGGTTTGTAAATAGCTGATCAGGGACACATTAGCCTTTCTGGTACATATCCTTGTTGTATTTTGAGGACAGCTATCTTAGGTGACATTTTATAACCAAGTGGAACAAAGGTGAGGGAGTCAAGTGAATCTGCACTGAAATTCAAAGAGGCTTCCTACCACTCTACTGTTGTAGATTGCAGGAGTGGTTTTGGGATCACTACACAGTTACATGTACAGGGATGACTTCATTTTTACACACCTCTCCCTACCCCTTTCTCATTTCCCCAAATGTTTTAACCCAAGATGTGACCACCTGCCTTATTAGTGACAAAACTTTGGGTAGAATTCTACATCTCTCCCACACTTACCTGGGCTGTGGACCACAGTATCCTAGATAGCAACAGGGCCTGACAAGACCAAAAAAAGAAAGAAGAAGAGCATTGGCTGGTTTCCGCTCTTGTAGGCCAGCTATATGCATACGTGTGTAGCAATCAGAAGTATGCATTGAAGCCCCAGTACTGCCAGAACAGGTATTTGGAAAGATTAGATTGTATTCCCTTACACCTCTAAGCTACATGGATGTAAGGAGCCGTTTTGCTTGAAGTTCTAGTAATGATGGGTCAGTGTCTGTATAATTTTATGGTAAGTTCCAAAGACGCCCAGCATTTCAGGAAAAGATCGTGCATGTCTGTTGTCATTTCCAGGCTGTTTGTTCTATAGACATTATCTCTCAAAGCCTGCGGGGGTTTGTGCAGAAATGGTAATTCTGACTTGCACTTTCCACTTGTTTTCTTTAAAAGCCTACTGCATTCTGGATGTGTTTGCTTTGACACTGTTCGTATGTTATTACAGAGCAGCTTGACTCCTCTCAGCTCCATCCAGTGCTTTTGTCACGTAATCCCTTCCTAGGCAAAACACTGAAATGAACTGAATGTTATTTATGACAAATGCTTTTGACAAAATACAGTTGTCTTCTTAGCAGCTTTTAGTGTTCTGCTTCCTTAAGTATTAGCCAGATAAAATACATAAACGCGTTGGGTTACTGTCTGCTTTGGAAAGGATATCCCCTCCATCAATGCATGCTATTTTTCTTTCTGATACCCCTTAGCGCAGCCTAAGTGTGTAAAAAAGGTGCAAGTTACATAAGCTAGCTTGTCTGAAGCTACATTGTCCATCAGAAGCCACACCACTACGGCATTTTACGCACACAGTTCTACCCTGCTGAGAAGAGCTCGTCTGTGTTAGGTACAGCCCTGTGTTCTAAGTTTTATGTGATCATGCTGGATATAGCACGAGAGCCAAAAGACAGTTGCCCTGTGGAAATGGGTTGTCTCACAGAGCTCTCTAAATGCTGTAACTTCTCTCACTCCAGAGCTCTTTGTTTCTTCTCATCTACTGGTCAAACTGCACTCCTGGAATTGAGGCAATCTTAGTTTAGGGTGCTGTGATTCAGGTAGCTCTTACCTGGGTATACGGAATGCTATTTTTGACCTTTGCTCCACCCTATATTTAAGTAGCATGATGAGGTTGGACTGTAGGGAGTCACTTGATAAAGATGGTGTTCATGAATTGCAGGATTAGTTGAAGATACACACTGTGGTCTCATTAGATGAGAGCAAACTGTGGCCCAAAAGCCATCTAGCTGCAGTAACCATGCCTACTGTGTTGGAGCTAACAAACTCTGCTATCTGCCTTTTTTTGTCTATCTGAAGCTGTCATTAATGTGTTGCATAAATTAATAACATTAATGAGTTTTTGTCTTTCCAAGATGATGAAAAATAACAATTTAGATTTTGTTCTAGTTTCTTTAAGATATTGTGAAGTATGTAAGCAAAAAGTATTTTGTGAAGCTGAACATCATACTTTGGCCAAACCTTTGGTCAACTATCTTTTCAAAGTGAATTTCAGACCTATAGGCATCACTTACATAAACTGGGCATTTACACCTCCATGAATGATGTGCTCAAAGTCTAAAGTAATTTTAATACAGATGGTATGGTATTTCCATGACATGACATTACTCAAGAGGTAAGCTCTTAAGAGCAAGTGAAACGTGAGTTTGTGTTCTTCCATAGTAAAAAAATAATAGTGACGTGTTTTATTTCAGCAGGTGCAAAACCAAAAAAGGCAAAAAGCTCTGAGCCTAAAAGTAATTTGGATGTGTTGAAAAAAATTGAGGTAAGACGTGCATACTCTTTCTAAATTGTACACTAGAAATTGCTGAAGAAAAATGAAACCTTTAGTATGTTTTTTGGTACAAATGGAATAACTAGAGCAGCCTTTTTCTGGCCTTGTCTTGTTACTCTGACAGACAACTGTTCTGCAGAGTGGTAGCACAAGCGAGAGAGGATAAGGATGAGTCTGGCTGTGGAGAAACTATTTCCTTTGCTCCTGTTTGAACACAACAACCAGTTGTTCTTCACTAGGTAACGATGTAGCCTAAGGGTGAACAGCAGAGCTACTATTAGAGCTTACTGAAGGAGGAACTGGTGCCAGAGCTTTTAAATCTATTGCTGTTTCGTCAATCTATTGGTGTTGGAAATTAAACAGTAAGTTGAGAGGGAAGATATGTATAGAAAGAGAAACTTGGCAAGAAAATAACCTCAGTTTTGGAGGTGACTATCCATGATGTGGGAAAGGAAACTTAAAGGTGAAACAGTATTGTATTTTTTCTCTTGGTTATCCATCAGTTGTTTGGTGCAGATACATTTTTATATACAGTATTGGTATTGCTTTATCAAGTATGACATGGCCCTCTACTGTCAGTTATTTTAACAGTGGATGGTAACACAAGACATACTTTTTTTAGACTTCAATGTCTTAACACTTGATCAACTAAGTCCTTATGAAGTTCTCGCAGTTCACATCATGGTGTTTTAAATATTGACGAAAAACATTTGCACAGCATTGTTTTGCTAGTTGTCTTGCCGTTAACTGCAGCATAACATTTTGGTAGCATGGAGGATGTGCTGTTGCTGTAACATGGGATTACCTTGTAAAGGAGATTGCCTTGTGACAGGAGTTGGAAAAAAAGGATAATGAAGAAGAAAAATCTGAAGATGAGAAAGACCAAACAAAAGACAAAGAAGGTGAAGATGATGAAGAAGCAGAAGAACCAGAGGAATACGATGAAGAAGAGCATGAAGAGGTATAAAGTTAGTTTTCCTATTTACACAAAGCCAGATCCAACTCATGGAGTAGTGTGTTGGACATCAGCCAAAGAAACGTCCATAGCTTCTCTGATGCTGGGGGGGGGTGTGGGGGTGGGCGGTGTTTAGTGAAAGGCATTATTATCACATCAGTTTTCCTTGTTGCACTACATTGTGTTGTAGTTCATTAAATTGGGTGTTTTGGATTTGTTACTCCCAAAGAGCTCTGAAAAAAGGTCTTGCAAGCAGGAACATGTCTTGCCACAACCAATACATACAATTATTCATTTTCATCACTAAAACAGTGATGCCTCTTCTTTAACAGATTTCAGAATTTCATTGCAATATTTTCCTTTTTCCTTCCCACGAAATAAGGAAAGAAAAAACTCCTGTTACTGTTTCAAAACATGGGCACTCAAGTACAGTTTAAAGCATGTTTCTTTCAAAAATAGTCTCCTCCACAGATACAGAGATTTATTTTTTTTCATTTTTGTTTAGGAAAATGACTACATTTCTTCATATTTTGAAGATGGAGATGACTTTGGTGCTGGCAGTGATGACAATATGGATGAAGCAACATATTAGCTATTGTTGCTAGGTGGTATACTGCTCAAGCCTGATGCTACTTGAAGTCCAATTCTGGAGACAGGCTGAGTACCAACAGAACTAACGCTTTAGCTTGGTTGGTTTTACGTATACTCTCAAAAAAATGCTGGAAAATTCTTTTTTAATTATGGTATGCTGTAAAAAAGGATATAGGATTCTTTGTTTTGTTCTTTTGCCAAGTGTTTTGCAGACCTGCGCCTTTTTAAGGTTCTGTGGAATGCCTACTGATGGAGTAAGCTATATGCTATTGTATTGCCTCTGCACAGAAAGAGAATGTATGCATTTCTATTGAAATTGTGCCTAAGCATTTGCACTAGTCTGTTCTATGCTTTAGCAGTCAAATCTTGAAAATAATAATGAAGTTCTTGATGACTGCAGCAAAAAAGAGATATGGCCTTTATGGACATAAGCTGTTCGTATTTGGCAGCTGACTTATCTGAAGGAATTTATGTAACTTCTGAATTCAGGTGACTGAAAATAATTGACCACTAAGCACTTTAATACAAACTGACTTGAAAGGATCTGAGTAATATGGACAAACACAGACATAACGAGAGTACTTTGAAAAGCTGTTATTCTAGTTAAAAGAACTTATTTTTAGTATTTGGTAAGAAAGGACTGTAATATTTAATAATGTTACATTTATGAATCAGTATAAGTAATAATTAAGGGTAATTTAATTTAGAAAGAATATATGGCAGAATTTAAGATTGAGAAATTATGGAATCCTAGTTTTCACCAGTGGCACACAGATTAGAGACAGGAATTTCAGTCCTTTGCCTCAGTTTCTCCACCTCTTAAGGTGATACTTAACTTTCCTACCTCACAGAGCTGTTAAGTGAGACAGCAGATCATAGCTATCCATGTAATTGTTAATGCATTTATTTACTTTCCTACAGAACAAACGACAGAAACTCAACAGACAGCAACTCAATAAAAAAAAATCAAAAGTGTAGGAGAATGTGGTGAAGAGTTTTGACGCATGAGATTTTAATTAGGAAAACAGGACAAGAATGCTGAGAATAGCAAAACCAGTGTGTTTGGAAACATTAGTTTTATTTAAGAACCAACAGATGAAGTGTAGAAAACTTATTTCCGAGATCAGAAACTTGAGGAAATGACACAGCATTCTCTGTGTCCTATTCTCCTTTGATGATACAAAATATTATTGATCGGTGTTAATCTGTGTTGTTAAATTACTATTTATCAGGGGTTTGGGTTTCTTTTCCCCACTTTTTTAAAAAAAAAATCTGTTCCTGATAACTAGTGCTGTTATCAGGTCTGATGAAAGAACAGTTTTAAAACAAAACCAATTATTTTATCATCAGAAGAAAGTACGGAAGTTTTTCTTGCTAGTTTGGCATTTTGTCAAGCAGAACTTTACCTCAGTGCTGAATGGGAAACAGTACTGCATTATTCTATGAACTTCTGTATGCAATAAGAATTTGTTCCTTAATGTGTAGCTTTCAAGTGTTCTGATAAGAATTTTATCAGATGTAAAGGAAATGAAATTAAAATGCTATGCAGGTCACACCTCAGAGGTACACCAGATTTATTTTGAAGTGTTGATACCTATACACATAACATTTAATAAACATTCTGCTGCATTGCATAGGAAATGTATTCTGTCTGATCACTTTCTTTTAACATCACACATGCCAGCAGTTGTTTCTTGAACAGCGGTGCCTGTTTCTTGGATGTGATACACAAAAGGAAGACAGAAGATGTGAACAAGGTATGTGTGCTGAAAATTAAATTTGCTTGCCTGAAGTATACCTAGTGTTATCTTCCACTAGCTGTTCCTCCCCTGTGCAAGGTAAACAGGGAGACTCTCACATGAGGAAATGCAGATAAACGGCTTTTGCCAAAACAGAACTAGAGAACCAACACTGGAAAAGCGTTACTGCCTGAGTTACAATCTGGTTACAAGCTGTGGCTGGCCTGAACAGGTACAGTACCTTATTTTGCAGCAGACAAATTCTTGGGGACCTATGACTTCCTTAATTTATCACACTGCTAATGGGAGAGACAACTGCCTCTATGCTGTACTATTGAGAAATACTACTCTGGCAGAAATCAGGTCTTTTTAGACCTTTAAAAGGTGAACTGTGGTCACATCTGTCCTCCAGAGGGAACCACAGAGTCAGGATGGACCCCCTAGGACTAGTTTAACAATGACAAGGGAGAGCAACGCGTATGAACACGTTGAGTTCTGCAATGATACGGCTCTCTGCCAAGGCACTTCTGAAATGAAATGAGGTTGTGCTGTTCCAGAGGCCTAACACTTGCAGCTGTTTTTATAAGCTGATTTTCCAATTGCTTATAATTTATTGCAAGACCATAATGCTGATAAAACTTACGCCATTTTTTGGGTCTCAGCAAACTTCGGGTTTGGACAGGCATATATTTAAATCCTGTCTTAATAGCATAGCAGAACATTGCTACTTCATACAAGAAGGCACTGCTTTCAGTGTGTAGGGAGATCGCTATCGAAGAACTTCACTCATCCCTACCTTACTTTTTCACGCCTGTTTCTTAATCCTCATTTCACAGGACTAACAAGTTCGCAGAATTTTATACAGAAAATTTCCAAGTTCTAGAAGGCATGCACAGGATAAACCATTATGGCTCCAGTTATGGTATGCTAGATGTGAATGCTATACGCAGCTGCTGCCAACAAAGTATTTGTTGGCCCAGAATACATAAAAACTAGCCAAAATAAATACAAGTAGCGGACTCCTGTGGTAAAAGATGCAAACTATATAGAGCTAAGAATACATTATATGCACCACTTTCAGTCTAAATGCAGTCTAAATAAAATGTTTATTTTATATGTATTATTTATGTTCTTCTAAAAGCAGAGGAGCAGAAGTATTTAAAATAAGACTTGTGTCCTCATTCAGGATTATTTTACAAAGTTGTATTTTCAGCCTTAATAAAATAGTTATTCAAAGACTTTGTGACAACATACTCCAAAATATAGCAGATTTAAAGCATTTACATTTTATGTCATCCAACAGTGCAATATGCACTTAAATTTAAAACCAACTTCCTGATCAACAATGTGTTGTAATTAATCTGAAACACGATTTACCACTCAGTTGTTTGTGGTTGGTTTTTGTTTTGGTTTTTTTTTTTTAAACAAGTCAGTTTCTAAAAGACTAACTTTACACATTTTAACTTAAATCAAATTTAAATTCCATACAGAACAGTTACTCTGTTTATTCAGGGCACACATGTCATGAGACTTCCTGTATCTTCTGATAAAGTTAACCCACTGTATTAAAAATAAGCTATATGAAATATGCTACATAATAAAATAGTAAAAACATGCTAAGCTCTTGGTTAGAGTGTAATAGTCCAATGAAACGGCTATCCCTTTGTGTTTTTCTAAAGACTGCTTACCCTAAGGAAAATACTCAACCCCACTGGGCTTGAATCGGTGACCATAAGCCACAGGCCTTCCAACACTGCAAAAGCCCAAAGCCTGAGATACACTGGAGAACTATTCATCTTTACCACCACGGGACAAAAAGCCGTAGTTAACCACCAGTCTCTTTACTTGCACATCAACAGGATGGAGACCTTCCTGACTGAGTCAAACCACAACTGAAGTGAGTTCACTTCTGTACCGATGGCAATTTAATAGCCATCAGTTCAGGTGTGTGCAGTAAATTAGGCTTATGTTGCATGATCACAATAGCTGATTTCATGGTTTTTGACAATTGTGTAAGTAATGGAAGGATAAAGTACTAAAAATGGTGAGGTTTCAGGAACAGAATGAAGCAGGACAAAAGCAAACCAGCAAATAAGCTTGCAGCAAAAACTTGACACATTACATACCAAGTTTCAGTCCTACATAGAAAACATTTGTTTTAAGATGCAAAGCTCTGTTGTCTGGCCTAGAGCAAGTCACCTCTTAAAGTTTTAGCCACAGAAGCTATATCACGTTAGCCACTGTAAATTATTTTGCAATGCCATTTTTCATACAGCCTTAGTGAGAACTGGTACTTTGGTATTCATGCTTGTGTTATTGGCATATTCTTTTAATGGGAAAAACTACTATTTAAAAAGATCTTTGAAAGCAGGTGTTACATGAACCATGAAGTTGATGCCTGCTTGCAATCCCTCTTCTAGTGTGGAAACTGTGAGTAGTCACACTATCTCCACAGACACCACTTTGATCAAAGGGTTCAAGAGCCACAGATCATAGTTCACAGATCCACCTGTACAGCATTTCCCTTCAGGTTTTGGACTGCTTCAATTTCAATATAATACATTAAAAGTTATGCAATTCATGTTGTTACACTTAGCATGTCAGTGAAGAATATTTGCCCCCCTTCTGGGGGCAACAGGTGCCCCAAGAATAAATGGGGCATGAGTCTTCACTGTAAAAATTTAAGTTGATAAAGTACATTAGAATACCTCCAATTCTTAGGAAACATTTACTTGATCAAAATTTTTATACTGTATATACTTAGTGAAGACACAAAGGAAGGCCTGTAATAGTAGTTTAAAGGATAGTGATACTTTTCCATGTCTCTCTTTATATGTCCTATTCAAGTCAGTTATCCTGGGTTTTGGTAACAATAGGTACCTTGAACAGGGCAATGGAAATCTTACTCCACAAGGCAAATATAACAGAAAAATTATAGGCAGCATCTCAGTTTTTATTTAAAAATATTCTGAGTACACAAGTACGTCCTTTTTATGTAGGAAGACTCCAGGTTTTCTGTTTACCTTGTAGCATTTTCAGGTAGGTAAGGAAAGAGGGGAAAACCAAGATTGTTCATTAAATCCCAAGTGAAACATTCAAGAACAGAGTGGTTGATGAATACACTACAACATAAAGAGCAAGTCTGAAGCTGCAACTGGTCTATTCTGCTGCAATTTAAATTCTTTGCTAGCAGCCAATAAATCTAATAAAAGTTTTCCAGGAGATTTCAGGAAAAAATTAGTGTTTGACGTTCGTGGGCACACGACCATTAGCATGCTCAGTACCCTCGTGACTGCTGTCTGAAGAATCAGTTGGTCCTGAATTGAGATTAACTGGAGGGGGGAAAAAATCCACTAGCCTAAAATAAAGTCTACTTGAAGCAGTCACAGCAAGGTGCCACACATCTGCACTCCTCTCATTCTATGCCCAGCTGACCAGAGGAGAAGTGCAATCCAGTCCAGTTTTCAGTAGGATACCACAAAGATGTGAAGTTTCAACAAGACTCTCTCAACTGGACTGTGCTGAGGCACAGTATCACATACATAGGATAATTTGTTTTCTACTGCCTACACTGAAAAGTACTAAAGAATGAGTTGACCACAGGCACAAGATTTGAGGATTCCAGCTTAAGTAATAGCTATTGCCTGTATGAAAATAATTTTTAAGAAAGAACTTAATAGTGGCAATTAATTATGGAATGATTGGGGTTTAAAAAAAATAAATTTATAAGAAAGATAAAATTATGAGAAAGCAGTTTTAACTGACAGCTGTAAACCTGATATTAAAATGTCAAGTGTGCTATGCATTCTATAAATACTTTGTTTAAAAGTTAGATATCCCCAAATGCCCATTTTAGGGCTGTAAAACATACAGTGAGATTCCTCGTGTTAGTTCAAACTACATTTTTTCACCTCATTATTAATTAAAAAAACATATGCCTATTAAAATAGTAAAAAGTGCAAAGCTTCAGAGACAATTTTATACCTTAATTTATATCCCAATCTTGCATTAAAATTGCCTGTCTGAGACATGTTCAGAGATTAGGTGATCCACAGAAATACCCTTTACTGGAACAGTGCCCATAAAGGCAAGTCACATATCAGTACGCATTTTCTCTGCCTTCCAGATGCGTTTTGCATTCTGCGGTTTCCCCTTTATCTAATGCTATGTTATCTGTCCATGAATAATAGCCACCTGTGGTTTTCCGTTGTTAAGGCTGAAGGTCTCCTTGATTATCAACATTTATAACATTCGCCGGATTTATTCCATTTTCTATTTGTTTCTGATGCGATGCTGCTGTGACAAACAGATGGGAAGACTCCATTGTAGAATGGTGACTGACATCTGCTTTCACTAGAACTTCATAGTACAGGAGATAAAAAACTGGAGTTACTATGCCAATAATCAACATAATCACTACGGCTGTCCACCATCCTATACCCCAATCTGCTCCATAGTAAGGATCCTTGCATTTTTTAGTTTTACCATCAGTTTCAAAACAGATCTGTTGGGCTGCTAAGGCAGAAACAACTTCATTAAGATTCTCTCTCTTTGTATCGTTACACTTCACTATTTCTTCTATATCTCGATCCACTTCCTTTAAGAAGTTGCCAACAGTCTCAGTAGCAGAGAATTTATCAGAAGGTGACACTTCCTGCACTTCTGGGGAACAGTGAGCAGGCCGAAGGGCTGGTCTTCCTTTTGGAGAGACATGGGTTTCGGTTAATACACTGAACTTTTTCACTGGGATTTTGATAGACCTCAGGGCAAAAAAATCTTGATCATTGATAAGATTGTTAACTCTCTTGATATCTGCAACCTAAAAATAAAAACAACAGTTTAAATATCAAAGTCCCATTGAACCGGAACTCTTAAATTTTAAGAGTACTACATCTTTGAGAAATAGAATTCTTCCCTAATGAAACAATGACAGGGCCTTTGTTTTGTTTTACTTTTCTGTTTTGCTTTGCTTTTTAAAACCCATCCCCATTCCAACAGTATGAAGTGAGAAGTCAAAAGACCAAGTCTGAGCAATGTTTAAGCAGGAAGGTCATTACCAGGTAACAAACCTCCTCACTTCAGATAAGAGGACTGAAGTCACTTCCCACATATATATTCACTTAATGTAACATTCATCTATCAGTGGCACCTATCTCTGTGAAATGAACTGGGACTCAGTATCACCCCAGTGTTTTCAAATGAAGTAAACTGCAGCGAGGTCCTAATGAAGTGGAAAACTTCTGAGTGAGAAATATTAAAAATTATGAGCTTCCAAATCATTTAGTCACAGATGTGGTTTGGATACTCTTTCTGCCTCTGGGGGCTAAGGCAGAAGCCAACCCTAACTTAAAACTACCCTCATCAAGTCAGCTCTCCCCTTTCCCTATTCTTGCCCAAAATGAAACTCCTTTTGCTCTCAGGAAGTTTAGGTTTTAAGGCTAACATGAAATACCCGGCAAGGATTTAAGTGCCCTTGGAGAATTAGCAGCTTCATTTGACACAGTAACTCCCTCAACGTGGGAGGCAGAGCCACAAACCTCACCGTAATGAAGTACTTACAAATCGGTTTTCCAACACCTGGTAAGCACACAGGAGTTGTGCCCGTTTTAAGATGTGCAGTAACTGAGTTCAGATCCTTCCTGTCCTCACTGTGAGGACATTACCTCAGAAGTGACAGAAAACAAGAGACCCTTGTTCCTCTGACTGCTCCGCTTACAACAAAGATGGGGCCAGAAAAAGTTGGGGCGATCAGTGCCTACTGCCTGCACTGACCTTGTAACATGAAAAAGCACTTCTATTCCTCTGACAGTGTATTTGTTACCTGTACCTTGTTGAATAAATCAGATGAGCATGAAAGACTGCGAAATGCAGCTTTTACCCCAGTGATTAGCAAGTTATGCTTTCTGCCCAAAGCGCTGGACTGCTCTTCCGCATTCTCCATGAATTTCCGAAAGAGCACAACTCAGCGATCTTTTATTTCTTATTTGAGGCCTGATCTAGTAACCCTGCTCCAAGTAACTAATTGCTATGGGTTCTGAAGCCAAGAATTGCTTAATGAGGCTAAGGTCTGTCGTGATTATGAAACAGTCATGTCAAGACTTTGGTACCTAAGCTCCCAACAGGAGGCTCCCAATTCTGTTTCTGCCTGAAGAATTACATGACAGCAAATTCTGTAAATATGGGTTTTGAATTTGACCCCTTGAAAACTGGACAGTTGTTAGTCCATCCACCAACGTGCACAGCTGATTTCCTTTTGGAACTCGATACATGCAAAGGTTAACACCAACTGAGACAGAAGCCTCTGCCTTCATTAGTGCTGGCCAGCCAAGAGCACAGGGCAGGAAGGACACCGACCGGACTAATTAAGAACTCTCAGCTAGGACAAGGAGCAGGGTCTGAGCATCAGAAGGGAACGCCTGGGGCATGTGGGCAGAGCTGCCAAATGCACGCGTTTGTGCTGAGAAACACTGAGGCAACTTCCCAGAATTTAAAAGAAAACTATGATGAGGTTTTTTTCCCCCCTTCCCTAATGGAATTGCAGCTGCACACAAACACGAAGGTGGTTCAGCAACACCCTCCTCATCGCTGACAGGGAGGATGGCCCAAGTAGAAGCGCCCACGTGTGACTGCACGAGTGTCAGTTTTACTGTAACACGTACACGTTGACAGGCAATGCCACAACCAAAATCACACGTCAGTTTCTTACTCTTACATTATCTCGAAGCGAGAAAACCTACGGACCTGCAACTCCAGCGTACTCCGCGCTGTTGAACTAACGCTCCGCCGTCATTCTTCACTTCTGCGGAACGCGGCGTTTCCCACTTGTTGCCCACAGGGACGCCGACAGCCGCGTCAACCCACCGGGCCAAGGCACCGGTACTTGGCCGGTCGCGTCGCGGGGCTGNGCCTGTCTCTCGACGCGCTCCTCCGGACTTTCTCCCTGCCCCGCGGCCGCAGCTCCGACACCTCGCTGCCCTCTTCCTCCGGCCCTTCGCTCTCCGCGCCCCCGAAGGGGTACAGGTGACCGCTGGCGGGCGGCTGCGCTACGGCCGGTGGCTGCAGNCGTTGGCCGTGCCGCCGGCCGTGCCGCCGGTGTTCGGCCCCGTCCCTAAGGGGCCTGGCCGGGCTCCCTCGGCCGCTGCGGGAGGGGGGGTTCCCCGGCGTGGGGAGGTGTGCTGCGCCGCCGTGGCCCCGCGCCCGGTTGAGGGCACTCTGCGGCTGAGCTTGCTCGGGGCCGGCGCTGCCGGGCGGTGGAGCTTTTTTTTCTCCGCCCCGAGCCGCCCGTGTCCGGTCTGCGAAGGGCAGAGGAGCGCGGAACGACCGAAAGGAGCCGCCGCGCTCGGCCCAGCCCGGGGCTGTGAGGAGTGCCCCCGCTCTCGGCCCGCACCCGGGCTGCCTCAGCCCGCTGCCGCCGCTCAGGGCGGGCGCTGGGCCTCGGGGGAGCGGGCGGGCCTGCAGGGTGCTGCCGCTCAGCTCCGCTCTTTAACACAGCTTTCTTACTGACCCCGTTTCTGGAGAAATGAAGGCTGCTCAGGTACGAAGCTGTCATGTATTTTGGGCCGGTAAGATAATTCTTCTAAGAGCCCCTTGTGCCTGTAGCAGTTTGCAGCTGCTCTCCAAAGCCTGCGCACCTTTTAGTGCTGTGACTGCATTGCCGCTCCCTCAGGAGCTGCCCGGTAGCTTCTTTTCATCCCTTCATGCCTCTTCCCCCTCCTCAGCACTAGTACTGCAGAGGTACAGGTGTCCAACCCCTCCTGAGGTATTTCTTCAGAGGAAAACCATAAATGAAGCCCTGTAGATACCTCAGCTTTCCTTCCCCAGCAGAGCCATTTTCACTGCCAAAGACCTGCCACCAGCTGCTGCGGTTGCTGAGGTAATAGTAATGGGAAGAGTCCAGCCGGGAGGTTTAACCTCGTGTGGGTTTCTTCTGAGGCGGCCTTCGAAGGAAGGTCTTGGTTACGGCAGGAGCATGTACAGGGTTTCTTGCAAAAGCCAACGGCTCTGAGGTCAGGCTCCGTGTGTTGGCACAAGCGGTTGCACTGTGGCTGAAGACAAATGCAGTTACAAGTCTGATTCCTCAACTGATTAATCTTAAGAAAGTAATTTTAAATAAGGGCTTTTCTTTTGCCTTTGTTTCCGAGCTTTGTTGTGTTTTTAGGCTTTCCTGAACCAAAGAGGTCGCAAACGTGTTTTGTGTTAACAAAGGCAGAATTCTTTATGACGTTAGTTACGGAAACTGAATTACGTGAGTCCGAAGACCTAAGAACTAACGATTGTGTAACTCTGTTATAAAGCGTCACACTTCACACCCACAGAAGCTGAAGAAGATTGAAGCCAAATTTCCAGGCATTGTAAAATAAGCTCTCAAAGCGCAGTGTGTTCTTGTGTCTTGGCTTATTTTAAAGAATAAATACATTTTTTTCAGTCTTTACCTTAAAATAGTGCTCTGTTGTGGATGAAGGGCGGGGTGGGTAAAATTAAAGCATTCCTAAGGCTGTCTAGGTACTCCATAGCCAAATAGCATCGACAAGGAAAGGCATAAGTTTCATCATAGGTGTTCTGCCAGGACCATAGAAGTTCTAGATTGTAAGAGAAAGTATGCATCAAAGAATATAAATATTCTCAGGTGCAGAAATCAACAGTAAGCATAAAATACGAGCTGGGCAGAGTGGGCAGGTCTGATTGCTACCCTTTGTGGAGAAGTACGGAACAGTACTAGCATGTAAACAGGATTGCCTTCCAGCAGGAGGTTGTGCGCAGTCAGTAGAAGCTAATTTTCAGGCTTTCTTATTCTACATTTGTTAAAATACTGCTGTAGTTGTGAAGTGTAATTAAAATTCACTCAAAGCAAAGTTTCTTACAAGACCGGAGACTATTTCTAAACCATTTAGGAGCCCGACTAGGGATATTTTCTGTTCTTCAGAGTATTTCATAGCATCTTCCCAATCAAAGCCTGCTCAGAAATAAGCCTTCTATTTTTATCATGGATCAGATGATAGCTTGTGCTAATTAGCATATCTGCACTTAGATACAGCCTTACACAGAAGCCACTATACAACAAAGACAAGCTTGGATTGTCAGATTACGTGACAAATGTGTGAACATACTCGTAGGGTCCCAGAATGATTTTATGTGTTTCTGGGGATGGCATAATGCAAGTAGATTGAATCTTCCACCAACTGTGTTTCCAGGAAGAGCAATATTGAAGGTGACAAAATTGAATTGATTTCCCATAAACCCAAAGTTTTCTCGTGGGATCTTAAGTTGATGAAAAGTAATTATACTTTCGTGAATGGGAATCCCATCTGTTAAGAGGTGTCATGCCACATCTGGCAAAGAATATCTGCAGCACCAACCAGTTTTGTTTTGGTTTTTAAAGGAAGCTTTCAGTAAAAGAAGTGAAGCAACTGTAGTTGTCTGTAGCTGGGAAACTGATGACTCAGACCCTATTCATGCTGTTGAAAGACTGTTTTATGAGACCCATCAGAGCTGTGGGTGGACCTGGAGAGGAGTTTGAAGGCAGACTTCATATGCAGTGATGCCTACAGCGCTGTCTGAGGATTGTCCCATCATACACTGCTAATGGCATATCCTTTTGGAGGTTTTCTTTAATCTTTGGGTGGTGAGGCTGCAGAAAAGGTCAGGGCAGGGAATTTCACCATTTCTTTTATCTGAAGAGGTGTACCATCAGGTCAAAAAAGAACTGCTGAAGCAGCACTCTGCCTTAGAGGGGGAAAGAAAGTATTGGAGTTTGCTTTGACCCTGTGTGTAACCATTTGTAACTAGTGACATTTTCCCATCAATAACAAAAGGGTATATTCCAAACTTGATGAACAAGACTGTAGCTGCATAGCTCCCATGAATGCTAATAGGAATACAGCCTTTCTCCGTCCCCGTGTAAGTTACTTTGCATATCCTAATAGTGCATTCTCAATGAGCAACAGGGTCAGTGTTAATCACTCCATGGCATTCCAAGAGCAACTACAGGGATCTCTACCACAGTCCCCTTGGTCATGTTATATCTAGCGTGGCTTGATCAGAGCTAGGAATGTAAGTATACGCATAGGAATATTAAAAAAAAATCTTAAGGAGTTAATAAAAAGGAACTGTGAAGAAGATGTTGGAGGGCTGATATAACTTGTTAGTCATCTTTATTTAAAAAAAAAAACCAAACAACATATTCTTTCTGTCTGGAAATTACGTACATGTCATGTACCACCACTGTTTTTGTAAGTCTTTAGGTCATTTTGTGATTCGGGACCATAGGGCTAGATTTACACTTAGATAGCTTGTGTATCTATGTGTGTTTTAATTACTTGAATGACATGATAAGCTATGACTTATTAAAAAACTCACACAGAAATAGATATATAGCCTTTGTCTGTCCTCTGCTTCCCTGCTTGGTACTTGGGAATGGAACTAAAATTGCAGGAAATAGTAATGTTGAGATAGAACTGCAGCTCTAATGGAGTCCGAATGAAGTGTGAAGTTATTAAGCAATGTCTGACTGCAAAATGTGTAAGGTGCAGTGAGAGGAGCTATTTAAGAACTATAAAAGTATGCGGGAGGCAAATAATGCTAAATCTGGAGACACTTGCCGAGTAGTCTGTTCTCCAGTGGAAATATTTGCATGTATATATTTGAGTATTACAATCTGCAAAATTAGCAGAAACCCTTTTTTTTAATTAGCAAGGTTCCAACAGTTTCACTCTAAAAAGGATTAATAAAACCCACAAAAATTAATTATTTAATTTAATATGGTTAAGGTTTTAATGAGAATAAGCTAAAATTTACCTTTGGATTGAGACTGCTATTTCCCATTTAATATTTCATGTATTTGCTGCTTCCCTTTGGTTATTTGATATGAATTGGTTGCTTTTTAATTAATTTTATTTAAATTTAATATGTATTCATAATAGAAATATGTTCTGTGCCTTCCATAACACAGCCAGTAGGGTGCATTGGTTGTTTGATATTTAGTTTTCAAAAATCTTTCAAGAACTGCGTAGTTGCTTCTGATTTACGTTTTTGCTCAGCTCAGGTATCCTCTGGATAAGAAAAACTACCAGTGAAACCAGTTATGGTAAAGACAGTGTCCATAAATGGATTAGAGAGTCTTGAAAATGTATTTAAAATTATTTTCAGACAGATTTTTCTATAAGATTCTGAATTCCTACTTGTATGCCTGTATCAATGAATAAGAGTTTCTGCAGTGTGATAACTAGTTTTGGTTTTTTTTTTTTTTTNTTTTTTCTTTTTTTCTTTTTTTCTTTTTTTCTTTTTTTCTTTTTTTCTTTTTTTCTTTTTTTCTTTTTTTCTGTAATGAATTAAACATTCAGAGCTTGTTAACTTTTGCTCTCTGCTTTTTCTAGCCCTTGGGTTTTGGGAATTTGATTTGTTTGCATCCTCTGTGGGTTTCAGCATTGTTGTTAAAATGCGGACACCAGAACTTTATGCAGTTTCAAATATCCACCCCGTTAGTACTACATACAAAGGTAAATAATTCCCCAACCCCAGCTACTTGTCACTGCTCAACTGTTGATGTATCTGAAGATCAGAGTTAACTGTTTTTTTCCCCACTCACAGCATCACATTGGACTTTTATGGTGAGCTGCTGCTCTGCTAGAGCTTCTTCAGATGAAAATGATCCAGAAGATCATCTGTAAGGTATAACCTGTATTTCAGCTTTGAAAGTATTCAGCAGTGTTAACATGACTTGTTTTAATGGAACCAGCTTACCAAGGGAGCCATCACTGTAATACTGGCATTTCCTTTCTGCTAGAATTGACATCACAAACATCCAGTTGTGATTTTTTTTATATTTACAGGGAGCGTCGAGGAGCCGCAGGTCTGTAACCCTTGCTGAACTACATAATAGCAGTATTTTCCTTTGTTTATAATGAAATTTGTATTTTGTTCATAATCTCTTACTGGAGAATGCTTTTTGAGCTCTACCAGCTAGTTTGTAATCCATTTTACACCATTGCACTGCCTACTAGTGTTGCACTGTGCCTTTACCATATGGTCAGGTGATTAAAAAGTAAGTCCTCCAACTATTCAGTTCTGTTATACCAGCACAATTACTATCATTCAAATTCATAGTCTTTCAGAATTAAACCAAATTGCATTATTTGTGGAAGATCACACACTTTTTCCATTCATGTCTTTTACCTCCTTATAAGTGAAATCCCACATCAGCCTTTACATTATTTTGGCTAGGTTTGCTGTCAGGCTGCATTTATAATCTGAACTTCATTTTCTATCTTTGGAATTGATTGTTGTGGCCATTTAAAATATGGTTATTAAGCTTGTCATTGTCTTGCCAACCTGGTGATTTTCCCTTATGTCTTTAATCTTCCATAGCTTATACAATGTAATGTAAAATGAGTGCTCTCTGGTTCCATTTTCCATAACCTGTCTACTGATTTGATTTTTATTTTGTTTCTGATTATTTACTATACTATTGGACCAAGACGCATGCTTATTCAAATTTTTTTCTTGATTGTCACTCTAGTAAAGTCATCTTCTTAATTTTGGAGATAAAAAGCTTAAGGATTTTGATAGTTTCCCCTCCCAGAAAGGAGCTGAATGTTATATGGTATTTTTTAAGGACTGGGATTTCAGCTGTGGCAGAAGCTGTCTTTGGCCTCCTTGGTACTGATAATTTGCTCTTACTGGTGGCACTGCTATGGAGGTGTGGCTGCATCTTTATTGATGCAAACCTTTCCTTGGTTACAAACTCGCTGGCACGGGAGGATGTATTCTGTATTGGTACATTGCTAGCTGTCAAACAGTCCCTTGATGTCATCGCACTGAGTGGGAAAGTACCCTTACGCAGGCCCCAGTACGCCCATGCAATCCCATCAACTGTGCAGCCTCTTCTCCCACTCTTCTCCTGTTCTTCCCACCTGAAGAGAGGCCTACAGGCAAGCGAGGGAGCTGTCTGGAACATCTTAGCAGTACTCTCACCCTTTGTTTTAAGCTCCTCGAGGGTGGGATAGTGGGGTATGCTTAACAGCCTTTACAAAAGGGACAGGGAATAGAGAAGGGAATGGGAGCAGGGAGACAATTCCATGGTAAAGGATCTGATTTGGAGTCTTGAAAAGCTTTAAATATGTGAGCAGGTATGGCATTCACAGCCTGCTATATGGATAAATATTGGAGCTGTGTATTTAAGGTACCTTCAATTTAAGGTGCCTATAATGTTACGCAAGTGTAAAACTTTTGAATTCATACTCTCTGCTCCTGATATTAGTAATAGTAATGGTACTGTAATTGTAAACGTCTTGTTATGCTTTGTTTCAAATTTTCAGTATAAAGTTGATTTAAAAAACATGAAAAATTTTTCAGGAACTACAGCTATGTGTCATCTGTAGTACTTATCAGTATAGAGCTCAAGAAATGGTTGTTTTTCCTAAAAATCATGCTGGTTTCAGTTTTGCCTTTATCTCTGTCGTTTTTAGATAACTGTAGCATCTTTTAACGAATATGAAAGTACTTATAAAATACATAGGCCCATTCAACTTTTTAAGCATTTAAAATATGATTACGAATATCCAGTCTGTGACATAAATAAGACAGTTATCTAGTAGACATAGAAACTCTTCGACGGGAGCATTTTCATGAATTTTAAAACAGATTCTTTCCACCCCTGTTTTCTTACAACTTTTGTCTTTCTATTCGATTCAGCTTTTATACAGGACAGCAGAATGTGTCAGAAACCTTTAAATTCTTTCACTGAGTATCGGGCATGTTAATGCAAATACTTTAGGAGTAATCCCTCCATAGGGAGAGACAGTAACATAGCCCACACAACATCAGTAAAGTGTTTACAAGGTATTAATATGCCTACTGTGACAAGATGTATTTAATGGAAAGCAACAAGGAATTTGTTTTATTAGTTTTCCTCCACCCTCTAGTAATAAATCTTAAAAGCTTCAATATTGATTCAATGAAATGAATGGCTGAATCGTTCTGGAGAGGCTCTGACAAGTGGACAAATGCTTCCATGGTTACATTGTGCTATGCAGTATGGTTACTGAGCTTTGGTGGTTTCCTCCCTCTGCCATTGAAGTAAAATAACGAACCACAGGGAAGCACCACACATGGTGGGCATAAACTAGAAACAACTTTAAAGGATCAAGATAGTTGATCTTACACAGATCTTAAATAATATGGGTTTTATTGATTTATACTGTATACCTTAAACATGCATTTCAGTACTTTCTCCTTCGTATATAATTTTCTCATGGAACATTTTTATTTCTTGTCTGAACCACCTCTTGCTTTTGATTTGCAATGCCATAAATTAAAAGGCTGTGTGCAAGTGTATTTCATAATAGTATTACATGGGTTATGTTTTTCTAGGAATATTTTTATATCAAGTGATTTTACTGCATCAATGCGGGCCTCTGCAATACCTAGATAATGAATAACAAATCATGTATAGAGCTTTTATGTGCAGTTGTTTTAGGGTTCTTTGCATTATAACAGAATTAAGTGCTTTGATTTTCCATTTCCTTGCCTCTAATGCACTCAAATTTCAGGTGTCAGAGGGAAGAGGGAGATAATCAACATATAACTTCATAGATGTGACATTTAAAAAAATAATACAAAGTAATGGCATGCAGTTATTTCATTAGCTTAAAAATGTTGCAGATCAAGCATTACATTAAGAAAAGGAAGTCCTGAAGGCCTTAGATTTTGTTCAGGACAAAGTGTAAATGAAACTGAAAGCAAATGTGTCGAGAGTAGTTGCATCTTTTTCCCTTGCAGACCAACTCTGAAGAGAGCGCATGCTATCCTCTGCACTAGCAGCTGTTAGATTGTTTGATGTTTTCTTCTACCTGCTTGGCAGTCCCCAGGATCACTATCTCAGCATCGGAATGCTAAAATATTCTGGTGCATCTCTGTAGATGCAGTTTTATATCAAGGATGAATGCCAGGATTCCCCACAGTCAGGAAAATAAATTCATAAACATAGAGGATAGTTACTTCTGAGACAGAAATTCTGGCCTTACAGCTTTCCATTGGAAGCTTAACATTTATTGTGGGTACTTAATTTCATATTTACTCAAGTAATATCCCACTGATCTCAGGGGGAAAAGTAAGCAGCAAATGAGTAAACACTTCAGTTTCACTTAAAGAATTTCAGAAAAGAGTCAACTCTTAGATAGAGAAACATAAGTTATTTGTGTTTCCACATAGGTTTTTTTGTTTATTCAAAAGGAAGCAAAGAAAATACCTATCTGTGAATTGGGAAAGCAAGTGAAGTTGTGTGCAGCAGCTGGAACCCTTTATGCTTTTATCTTTATTAGTCTGAAATACTTTTTGAGGACTTAGAAATTAAGAGCAATCTAGATGCAAGAGAACATGGAGAGTTTTTAATATTTTTACTATGTTTTACCTTTAGGAAAATGCACTTTTGGTAAGCATTCTTTTTGAATTTACAGTCTAGTGCTTGACATGGTCTGAAGTTGTGTGTTTTGGTGGAAGTTTTACGAGAGATCTTCTGATTTGCTGCATACTATCTACATTGTCAGTGACATGCTGCAAAGGAAGAGCTGGACACACTTGATTGGAAGAAACAAGACTGCAGCTTCATTTAGCAGTGTTAACTGCATGAGAGGAGCAGGCAGACAATTCTTGCCAAGTTCTCATCTTGCTGTTTCTCTGTGTGACCTACAAGCCAGTAAGCACCCACTGTGGTTTGAAAGAAGCCACTGAACATTGTAAGACCAAACCATCTCTTCAGAGATGGCATTCTTTTTGTGTCATTGTAATGACACAAAATGACAGAAATCATGTCATAATTGTATGCTGGAGCTTGATCAACCAAATCTGAGATGCACTAAGTTGAAACAAAGAAGTTATGTTCCATTAATTGTTCAGTTTTTTACACTTGAACATACTGAAATTAACATTTTCTAAAAGTCATCTCATTTTTTTTCTGAAAGTCTTGTCTAATGTGTAGCTAAGTTCAGTAATAAAAAGGTTGTGATTAGATAAATAGCATTTCTGCTGTAATGGTTGTTAAAATACAGCAACCTCCCATGAGCAGATGCCAGGGAACATTGACTTTTTTCCTGGTAGTAGGAATACTTCAATTTTTTTTCGTTAAAAGCTCCTTTTAAATAGTAGCATCAGTATGCTTTATCAGTAAGGACCTGTACCATAAAAAGGTTAACCTTTGCCAAGCTGATCACAGGAAGCATAAATAAATTAATGTTTGTCCATGGAAAAGAGCACAATTTGCTTGGAAGTTCTCATTTTTCATTTTATTAAATCCTGGACATCTCTGAAAAACAGAGGATGAAAACCTGAATTTATCTAGATCTGTCTGCACATCAGCCAGTCTGGCATAAACTGCTGGGTCAAAAGCATAATACTCAAGTTTTGTCATTCAGTCTTCTCAGATTATTAGTACTGATTGTATTTGCTTTGTGCTTTTCCTTGCATGTGTTTGTTTATTCATCAGGAAACTACGCAGTAAAATCAAGATTTTAATATTAAAGCATTCCCAGCCTATCAAGAAGGATGTGGAGCAGTTCAGGAAGGAGAGCAGTGCAAGTGCCTACTACTACTGAAGAGGCGATACCGGACAGTGGTTGCACAGTTCTTTGAAGGGGGGTGGCTGAGTAGGAGTCTCCAGAGAGTGCATCTAGATGTCAACAGGAAAGTGATCAAAACCCATCACTTCACGTTTTGAAAAACAGACAGCACAACTTTGATGATCAGCTGCTGTGGGATAGTGGTCAGAAGCCTGGTAATACAGATCAGCCAGTCTCTGAGGTGAACACACCTCTTTGGTATCAGTCTTGGTCAGTTCTGCCCTCTTTCAAAACATGACTTTTAGCATAGTTCTCTGAGGACTGTGCTACCAAAGCAATCTCCAGTTGTTCTGGCTGCTGTTTCTTGCGACGCTGCCAGTTAGATCTGCTCCCCAGTGTGAATCACATTGAGAAGTAGTGAGAAGGAACATGGGGCATGCATCTGAGACATCAGCCAAGCAAGCAGTTATCTGTATGCAATCAAGTATCAAACTACAGCCACCTAGGGAAGAGTATAAGTGCTTGTGGTGGTCTATAATGTTCTTAAAAATGGTCTGTCTTGCAGAAATGCTCACTACCATGGACCATCATTCAAAGAAAATCCACTTTAAAAAAAAAACAACAAAANTCTGTCTGGAAATTACGTACATGTCATGTACCACCACTGTTTTTGTAAGTCTTTAGGTCATTTTGTGATTCGGGACCATAGGGCTAGATTTACACTTAGATAGCTTGTGTATCTATGTGTGTTTTAATTACTTGAATGACATGATAAGCTATGACTTATTAAAAAACTCACACAGAAATAGATATATAGCCTTTGTCTGTCCTCTGCTTCCCTGCTTGGTACTTGGGAATGGAACTAAAATTGCAGGAAATAGTAATGTTGAGATAGAACTGCAGCTCTAATGGAGTCCGAATGAAGTGTGAAGTTATTAAGCAATGTCTGACTGCAAAATGTGTAAGGTGCAGTGAGAGGAGCTATTTAAGAACTATAAAAGTATGCGGGAGGCAAATAATGCTAAATCTGGAGACACTTGCCGAGTAGTCTGTTCTCCAGTGGAAATATTTGCATGTATATATTTGAGTATTACAATCTGCAAAATTAGCAGAAACCCTTTTTTTTAATTAGCAAGGTTCCAACAGTTTCACTCTAAAAAGGATTAATAAAACCCACAAAAATTAATTATTTAATTTAATATGGTTAAGGTTTTAATGAGAATAAGCTAAAATTTACCTTTGGATTGAGACTGCTATTTCCCATTTAATATTTCATGTATTTGCTGCTTCCCTTTGGTTATTTGATATGAATTGGTTGCTTTTTAATTAATTTTATTTAAATTTAATATGTATTCATAATAGAAATATGTTCTGTGCCTTCCATAACACAGCCAGTAGGGTGCATTGGTTGTTTGATATTTAGTTTTCAAAAATCTTTCAAGAACTGCGTAGTTGCTTCTGATTTACGTTTTTGCTCAGCTCAGGTATCCTCTGGATAAGAAAAACTACCAGTGAAACCAGTTATGGTAAAGACAGTGTCCATAAATGGATTAGAGAGTCTTGAAAATGTATTTAAAATTATTTTCAGACAGATTTTTCTATAAGATTCTGAATTCCTACTTGTATGCCTGTATCAATGAATAAGAGTTTCTGCAGTGTGATAACTAGTTTTGGTTTTTTTTTTTTTTTTGTTTTTAAAGATTGTCATAGATTCCTTCCAATTTTAGCTGGATGAATCTGTAGTTAAGTCCGGGAATAGCTGTTACTTTTTATATGCTTTCTCTGACTAAATTAAGGAACCCGTTCAGTGCTCAGCTTGTTTTTTCTCTGAGGGAATTTTTGCACTGTAGTCAAGTCTTTCCTTCTCTTTCTTCTTTTTTTTTTCTNCCAAACCCAAGTGAATTTCTTGCAAGAAAATAATCTGTATGTTGTTGAATACTCTATGAATCATAGAGAGGAGGTAGATCAGAGAGGTGTTCTACCCATGCACTAGAATGAATCAGAACAGTGTCTGATGGCTGCTATGTGTTTCTGAAGTGTTGTGTCATACTGGAAGTTCATTAATAAACAAACAAGAAGTAAAGTTAACTTGTGTCTGCTGTATTTTAATTAAGGATTGGTCTATGAAAGAGCTATGCACATGCTTAATATTCTTAATTCTGAGTAGTTCAATCTGCTTTGGCTGAAGTACCAGAAAGGGTGATAGACCAATGTGAAGATCTGTGCAGGACCAAAATTTCAAAATTATCGGAATCTCCTTGTTTGCTAGGTGTATCCAAATAAATGCTTAGCCCAGAATTTGGAAGCTTGGATGCCAGAGGTGAAAACAAATCTCAGTTTTAGCGGCATTTATGGATATTCAGAAAATTTGATTATCAACATTTATTTTTGCTTTCTAATATTAGTAGATTAAGATTGCAATACCTGTGATTGAAAACAAAATGGCCTTCATACAACACAAAAATCTTTCTTAATAGAAACAAAAACGTAAACAAGAAGAGAAAATACTCCCTTCCGAAGCCCTTTGTTTGGATTTTTGTCTTCTTGCTCCTTTAAGTTGTGCTTTCCTTCTCAGGGATTTGTTTCTTCTTCTAACTCCCTCTTCTCTGGTCTTTCCTTTCAAATGATGCCAATAAACGGAAAAGGCAAGATTTCAAAACAAACAAACAAACTGGAGTCCATTGATTCTATTGCTGCTGCTTTCAATATTGGTTTACTCACAGCGGAGCCATTTTTAACTTGCAGAGTTGTAATGAATTCAAAACAAAAGAAATCCAAACAAACAAAGAATTGAGGGGTGTACTTAGTACACCTTATTTACTGTTTTTTATTGAAAACAGAAGTTAAGGCTGACCTGGAGGCATAGTTCTATGCAAAGCCAGATCTATTGTTGGTCCAATACGAGGCGTGATTGTTTATCCCTGATATTTGTAAGGGCCCAGAGCACTGTGTGGGCAGCATGCTGAGCTGTTGGAAGTGCGTATGGAGTGTCGTGTCAATCACCAGTAACCTTCCAGCTGCTTGAGGACCACCATTGACAAAATCCCCCGGGACCTCTGTCTCATCTTCGTGTGCAACAAAGGGAAGTGTGGGTCTCTGCAGCAGTGTGATGAAAATGGAAAAAAGAAATTGGAAAATCCTCAGGGATTGAGAGAAAACATGGAGCCCTGCGTGTTGAAGGGGAGAGAGTAGCAAAAGCTATCGTCGTTTTGGTTCTGAATGCAGTTTTGTTGAAAGACTCCATGAAAGTAGTCATGTGAATTTGTGAGCCCAAGTCTGAGTTCTCACTCTTCCTTTGTTTTCTTGCTCAGTAATTAGCAAAATTTAATGTGCTCAGGTCTGCTGTGATTGAGAACTAATGATTATTAAGGCAGCCCCTCTGATACCGAGCAGGTTGACAGCTATTGGCGGGAGCTAAACTTCCCACAGAAACTGGGTGAAAAAAGGACAGTGTGAAGTAATGAAACAACATTATAGAATAAAAAGAATGACACCTCAAGTATCCTCTCCACCTGTTGATCCAGAGAGGAAAAACAATATGGGATCTAGACTGTGGGGCTGAGATAGGAAAATAATAAGAGTGTGGTATTGAAAAACATACTAGTTGTCTCTCATGCTCACGTTAAGTTCTGTCTAATGCAAAATTTGGCATCTAATAGTATGGGCCTTTGAAGGACTGGTTCTTGCTCCCTTTTCAGGACAGAAAAACTGGAGCTGATGCGTGTGAATAATGCATAATAAAGTATTGATCAATAATACAGTTATAAATAAACCCAGGTGGGCTACTGCAAGATGTGGTCAGACATAAAACACAGATTATCATACACCTGAATTCCTTTTAGGTCCACAGCGTACTTTTTAGAAGAAAAAAGTACATTTGTAGGTTTTTTAAAAAAGAGGTATTTTATAATGCTTGGTGAGTCATTGGAGTGAATTGTTCCCTTCACTCTTGAGAACTGGAGTTTATTCTGGTAAATATATCAGAATATTGTCTACTTTTTTGTCTGCATATTGGATAATCTATGCCTTTCTCTGTTACACTGCAGATTTTTATGTATCAACATTCATGCTCTCTGTAGCTGTATACAGAGTTAATCCAGAGATCCATTTTACCTGACATTATCCAAATGTTAGGCGGTAGCCTAAGGTAGTCATTTGGAGTCCCTGTTGAGTCAGAGGAGGGAAATAAGCACCTCTTAGAGGTAGTTCATTCCAGTGGCTGATGTTAGGTGGAATGCTTTCTACTTTGAAGCGTTGCTTTTACTTTTATACCCAAAATACTTCTAGAGGTCTTTGGGTCTTTCACTAAGTAGTTTTTCAAACCTCTCCTCATTCTCAAGCATCTTCTTTGTCTTTTGCTGTTTGTTTACCTTATTCCTGAATTGTGATCACTGTAACTCTACACAGTATTGATGTAATGACCAGGCTAATGCTGTCAGAAGGCACAGGGTCTTCTAGCTTCTGTCATTTCTTTGGCCCTAATACTTCTGTATTCTTCCTTCTGTATGCAAAGATTATATTAGCTTTAGCAGAATCAGTGCTTCCTCTGTCCGTGATTTCTATCACTGTGATTGCTTTTCACATATGCTCCAAATAAATTAAAAACAAAGCAAAGGAGGCTCATTAGAAATGCATGACTTATCAGTAAACTGTAGCAAAAGTAAAAATCGTTCTGCTTTCATTCAGGACAGAGTCCTGTTTTGTGCTTAACATTTCCCTCCTCTTTCTGTAAATGCGCTGCAAACTTGAAATAAAGCTGTGAGTATTAATATCTAAAATTATACTGGAGTTGTATATGGATTTGCTTATATATATATTATAAATATTTATAAGCTAACATATTAAAATAGGTATTTACATTAGATTCTGTGTATTCAATACTAATAAACAATATGGGATTTAAAAAAATGCATTTTTCAAATTTCATGTTAGGTGCACGTTGGTTGTTACATTGCTTTTGTACCGAGTTGTATCAGAGGCATGGCTTTTCAAGCTACTTAGGAGTACTGTTTTAACAGAACAGTCTGAGAATTTGGGATCAAAAAAATATGCTAGGATCTAGCAAGCTCAAAGTACCTGATACGTGGTTGTGCACTGTTGTAGACTAGGAATGTATTGGGAGTTGGATTTCTTTGGAGTTGGAATCGATGCTCTTTTAAAATTTGATAGGATGGTTCCAGTTTGTACAAGGGATGCATGGGAGTGTTAGTGCATCTGGCTGGATTCAGCTACATGAAATTGTGCTGCTGCATTCGTTTGCAATAGCACTTCCACTTTTTAAGATGTAGTAGCTATCTCACAGGTTCTGGAAATACAGTGAAGACTGTGTAAATGGGACTAAGTGAAATTCCTTCAAATTCAGTATTTTGTATGTTTTAGGGCTTAGATGCATCAACATTTATTGGGTAAGTAGGAATTTTGACACTTGTTTATCATTAAATGGGAGAATTGGGGAGTTTGTGGGCCAACCCTGCCAAGATCCAAGTGTCACCGTTGTGACTTTGTATCTCTGCCGTGGCTCAGGATTTGCGCGGAATGGTGGTGACCATAAAATGTGAATTCAATATGAATTAGAGAAATTACTGAGTCTGCAATGCTTAATCTAGGGTTGGAAATTGTTGCTCCCTGCTGAGCACTGAATATCTGTGAATTAAGATGAGCTGCATGTCCTGGTGCTGCTGTGGACTTGAATCCAAAATCTGTCATAATCCGGTAATAAAACCTGCCAGTTTTCCTGCCGGCAGTCACAAAACAGTGCAGTCCTAGCTAAGCTGAACGACTGCTGAGGCAGTGACCAGAGGGGCTAGCTCTGTCTCAACTACAGCGGCGCAGGGGAAACTCCTGGGGTTTGAAAAAAATTTGTCCTGTTCCATCCCACCCCCTTTTACCTCCACA
Source organism: Aramus guarauna (assembly GCA_013400195.1). Taxonomy (NCBI): domain Eukaryota; kingdom Metazoa; phylum Chordata; class Aves; order Gruiformes; family Aramidae; genus Aramus; species Aramus guarauna. The sequence continues at coordinate 403,207 of VXBL01002244.1, forward strand.
GCAGTGGGAAGGCAGCAGGAGTCAGGAGAGGGAGGAGAGTGCTGGACGCTGCGCGGAGCGGAGGGAGGAGTAGGAGAGGGGAATGCATAATGTGTGAGTGACAGAGCGTGCAGGCGGCTGGCTGAGTCCAGAAGACGCGGATGTCCATGTCCCCGGGTCTAGGTAGGTTTGTTGTCTGTCTCTTTGAGGGGGTAGTTGCTTTGAAAGCATCCTGTATCAGCTGCGTGGATGTTCACTGTCCGGCTCCAGGGTTCTGCCAGCAGCACCTGTTGGAGCAAGGACAGGGTTTTAGCAGCGGCAGACAGCGAGCGTGTCGCTCACCCGTGAGTGCCGGCTGGATAGTGAGAGTCTGCTAAGGTTTCTGTTGTTCCAGCAGCTCCTCTTTCTGCTCCGCAGAGCAGGGCAGGTGGAGACAATAGTCTTTCCAATGGAAAATCCTATTCTCAGGGGATCATATCAGCATGAAACTCGGTCTGAAGTGTCCCAGCTGGCAATTTTTAACTCTCAAAAGTGAGCAAAACATTAATTTGACTGTTTAAATTAGATGAAAGTAAAAGAAGTGGAGGAGCTGTGTATGCATTGTGTATTGCAGAGGAGAGTGACTTAAAAGTAGGAATGAATTTTTCAAATCATCATCTGATAATGGATGACTTTTAAACATGTTAATAATTAAAATATGACATGTAAGTGATTACAATTGGGAGTACTGGTCGAGTTTCTTGCTTTTGATATGGTGATTCTGTATAAGACATTGCATAATTCACTCTGGCTAGCCCAGATAAAGTTAAGATCAAATGTATACGGAACCGCTTGCCAAACATCAATCATTGTTTTTTAATGAGTCTATAATTGCTTTATAGTGCAGATGTGAAATAACTTGTGATTTAAAAAAAAATCTTATTAATTATATAGAAGCCAAAAGTGTTTTTTTCTAATAATACTTTGCACACATCTAGAATGAGTCTTTCAGTTAAATACTCAGCATTTTGAGAAGCTGCCATGAGGTCAGTTTAATAACTGTAGGTAGAACATGTTATATTTAGTCTATCTGTCCCTGAAGCCTAAAACAAGCTTTTTCCTTCTAAATGTATTCAGTGTTGCCATGCAGAAAGGAGAACCAGATTCCTAAGGAAATAAAATAACTTGTGGCATATTAGGCTTAGAATTGAAATGGCCAAATACTTGATAATGTGAAAGCCAATGTGTTTCAAGGGTGTAGAATTTTTATTTTCTGATTTGTTGTTACAACTAATATTTATGTTGTTATTGATTTTTAACATACCATTTTGTGCTTTACTAGCTTTCTAGTGCACTTTTGTGTTTTAATAGCTTTAAATGAAGAAATCAAAGGTATTTACTAAATTGGCATCTGAGTGAACTAATTAACATCAATAATGGGAGCACATGCTTATTAGCTTGTAATTGTGGTCTGTGTCCCGGTCACATGGAAATCAACAGGAAAAATGATATTTGCTTTTGTGAGATCTAGTGCTGGGCAGTTTATTTGTGCTGTCCTCATTTTTAAGGCTGAAAAATCAAACTCTGTTTTAAAGAGTTGATACTAGTGAATGAGATGGATCCTTATGCATTCAAACCTAGGCTGCAATACTTCCTTTGGAAATTATTGTGAGCTTGGTTTGAATGAAATTTTCAGAATCAGGTCTAAATCATAACCTGTTATTAAAACCTCCAATATACATGGATTTTTGTTATTTAAAGTGAATGTCTTCCAGGGTTTTTTTATTTGCTTCTGGAATTCCATTAAAAAAAATAAGAGTGCTTAAGTCTGCAAATGCTTACACACATATTTTACTTGACACATGAATACTTTGAAACTGAACTATTGGAAAAGCTATGAAAGCATATAGCTTTAGTGTATAGCACTAAAGTAGAATACTGCTACAGAGGTCTGTAAGGATCGCAGTCATGGGGCACAAACAGTTTATGGCAATTTGGGAGAAAAATATTGATGACCCACAAATCACCTTTGATATTGTTACACAACTACTGTAGTTGTTCAGAATTACAACATGGTAATGATGAGGTGCTTATTAATTACTGTATTTTTAAAAGTACCTAGCAATGGTCTATAAGCTTAACAAAACTTTTATTTTAGAATGTTTCATTGAAAGCTTGATGGAAAAGTATGTCCTGACATCACACTTTGAAGAAAGGTAGAGTTAAAATTTGTCTCAACTACATCTGAAGTTTTTTAGCCTAAGATGTTTTTGGAAGCATCAAAACAGTAGACTGTATGTCTGATTCTTGCTATTAGTTGATATAGGGTATCTGATGCAATTTAGCTTCATTTTATTGATGGATAACCCTGCTCTCCCTTTTTTGTTTTCTTTCTTGGCCAGCCTCTGCCAATGTGTTCTTGGCATTGTGTCAATTTCACTAAGAAATACAAAAATATAGGTTGGCAAGAGAAAATACAAAGAATATCCTGAAATTCTTTTCTCAGGGAGTATTAGGCCTTGACCTCCTAAAGATATAACACATACATAACTATTTTTACATATGTAATCCTATTGATTGTTTTTACTCATTTGTAGAAATTGTGCTTGCTTTTCAGCTCTACAAGACTGGCTGATTTAGGTATAGTGACTGTTGTATATAATGGTGGATATAACACTTTTCCTCACTAGAAATACACATACGTGGTATCTGAGTACTTCTTTCAATGTGTATTAAGACTCAGCTGCTATGTAACATCTCTCTCATCAAAATGAAGCTTCTGGAACCATTGCTGTCCATTGTAGGCATTTGTCATAAGTCCAGAAGTTCAAAAAGTAAGTCTATCTAATAGGAGCTATATTACTGTTTCCTAGGAAAAAAAGATTGACAGGTGGAAGCAATGTTACAGGTCATTTATCTTATTCCAGGTGGACTCATTGTAACTTATTTTACTCTGAAAAGAGTTAGTGAACGACAAATTTCTGCAAAGTTTGACTTGCCCAAGTCTCTCTTTCAGTGAAGAATCTCACTGGAAAATACTTTGTGTCAATAAACGTTTTCAAGACTGAGTTTACTCAATGCATGAGAACTGATAGCTGTTAGCAGAAAGAATTTGGAGTTCTGAAATATGCTTAAAATATGAAAAACATTGTCTCGTAGATTGGCTTATGAATATTTCCTATAAAACTAGTTAAAGTTGTTTATATAACTTTTACTGAAATAGTTTGTAAGTCCAAACCAAGGTTTCTATTAAGATAAAGTTGTACTTATTTAAATAGGCTAATTTGACAGGCTAATTTTTTCTGACAAAATTAAACAACAGAGAAGATGCTTTCCATGTTCATCGCAACTTTTGTGTTTGTGGATTTTTTAGCAAGTTGAAGACAGAATTTCCTCTGGATTGTTATAGCAATATCTTTTTATATACCAAGAGATTTTTGTTTGGCTATCTCCTTTTGTATCTAGTAGAGATTTATCAGTTAGCGTACAGGGATGATTCTCATTTTCACATAGCAAAAGAAACTTCCTTCTCCTCAGTCACTTTTTCTGGACTGGTCCAATATGCTACTGCTCTGAATTATTTCAAGCTTTGCTTCATTAAGGATTTAACATGGCCTTAATTCAGCCATCTGTTATGGGATTGGCAGAGCAACAGATCTGAGATACTGGTCAGAGCCTTGGAAATTTCCCACATTTTTAAAGGTTAGGAAAAGAGCTACCTTTATGAATAGATTTTGAATAATTCTCAGCAAGACAATGGTGCAGACGTGGGGTAAAAAATGCATGTCATTCTCTGAAGCACAGGGTCCCCTGTCTGCTTTAGCTTTGCTGAAAGGCAATTAGCATTTCAACCAGCCAATTTGGTTACATGCAATGAAGTACTTGGATTTGTAATTTGCTGCTCTCGGCTTGGTGCTGTTGAGAACTAGCTCTGTGTAATCCTCTCAAAGCACCTTTCTTTCCAGCATAGTTATTGTTGCTAGTCTTAAATAACTAATCAACAAAGAGATTTCCTTGTCTTGAACTACAGGGTGCCTTAGAAGAACAAAAAGAAATACCCAGTTAATAAGGGAATGATTATAATTATTAAATAGTGATTATTAAATTGTGACATAGGTTAAAAGGTTTAGAAAAGCAAGGAGAGCACAATACGTGATAAAGGTAGTGTGAGAAGTCTTTGAACCCAAACAAATTTTGCTTGGGGAGTTCTCTTCACCTCATAAATACTTTATCATGTGTTTTATTTAAAAACGGATTGCCCAGATTTAAGAGATTAATTCACAGTATAGAGTGAGGGCCCCATGCTAATCATCTTCTTGAAAATGATACAAATATATTTTTACTTCTACAGAAAGAAGTCTTTGGGGATACTTTGTAAAATACAGATGTATAATAAAAACAACATTCTTTGCTGCAAGCTAATAAAACTGAATACATTTAACTGTAGAAATGAAGCTTGTTTTGATATACACCTTAAATTTAATATATATAGCTGATAGAAATTTTCATGTTTAATAATACACTTTTATGAACTCAAGGATAACTCACTGATGCAATTATTCTAATAATCAGGCAACACAGTAAAATCACGTTTGGCTCATAGAGGTGTATTAACTTGCAAGAATCCACTGTGAATAGCAAGAATTCTTCTGTCAATATACCTGAAATAATGCCATCAAATCCCCATCATGAGGCTGTAATTTTTAAAATTTTTTTTTTACAGATTTTTTTTTTTCTTGCAAGATTATTGTGTGTGAAGCACACAATATGAGAAAAAATAACTATGAGACTGCAGAAGTCCATAATTACTTTTTCTGATAGATGCTGTTCATTCAGACCATAGTACTTCATTCAGGACAAGCATTAGGAATTTGAAGCTGTGGTAGTTTCTCCTCAGGGCACATACTCTAAAAATACAGTAAGTAAAAGCATGGAGGGACATGTGAGAAACCTCTGAACTAGAGATACGAATGGAAATGATTGTGAATGTGAGACTTCAGATTTTACTGAAGTAGAACAAATGTGAAGCCCGCAGACCTTCCTCAGCTGCATTTCTGGTTCCAGATGTGCAAGAGCCTGATCCTGCAGCAGGCTCAGTCGTGCAGTTACTTCTACAATAAGCATGAGCTGAGAGTGCTAAGCATCTTGTTGTTTGGGTTTAGTTTTGTTTGGGTTTGTTTTTTTCTTTTTTCTTTTTAATCTGCTTGCTTTTTTGTGCAAGAAGGCATTTGAGAGAGAGTATGAGTGCTTATAGGGTCTCAAGCCCTACCTGGACCAAAATACCTAGGTAAAAAGCTCGACCCTGGTTCTGGAAAACCCTGTAAAATAATTTCTATTAGTGAAAGATGTCTGCTGTTTTCATTAGAACTGTATAGGTGGAAAAGGATTTCCAATGTAGAGCTGAAAACTAAATCTGCCTTTGGCTTAAACCTATACAATATACTAACTGGAACTATTCCAAAAGGATATCTTGGGTTTTTTACAGTGAACTATGGATATATTCTCATCATTGGCATGAGATAAATTGGAAGTTCTGAAATCAGTGTTGTTTTGTTGGTGCAAATTAGGGCAAATTCAGATTCCTGCTGGTTTGTTTACATTAGACTCTGATCTCTGTTCTAAATATAAAGTGACCTTAATAACTCCAAGTCGTTTCGCTGGAGGTACTCTGGGTAAAGATAATCAGCTAGTCAAAATTATTGTCTGGTTTTGTGTTTGACCAGCAAATTACAAGGTAACTGCAAATGTTTGTAGAAGAGGCTTGTGTTCTCCCTGCTTGCTGCTAGCAAACAGAAGTGGTGGATTCAGCACTGCTTGGGAGTTTTGCCCTGTATTCCCTACCTGGAATGAGAACGGGCAGAACAGGCGGTCACCTCAGAAAGCCTGCAGTGTTACCTGGCTTAAGAGATAAAACTTGGTTCTCCAGTGATGATTACATGCTTTGGAACTTAACATTTTAGGTTATAGTTTAGATCCACTCAGATTCTTCTGAGGAAGTGTAAGGAAGCTCCCAGAAGTCTTACAAGGGATACTCCGGGCTTACTACACTTTTTACCTCTCAGTGACCTCTGATAACAGGATGAGATGATTTGGATTTCTCATCAGGCCTCTGCCTTGGCCTCGGCTTGAAGGTTTACCACTTTCAGTGTTGGTTCCTGGCTGTGGTGATAGATTTACCTTGCTGACCAGCAGATAGAAGTCCAATGGCAGGCAGTGTAAGCATCTTTTCTTCCTTAGGATAAGATGTCTGTGTTGAAGGGTGCATGCCTTTTCCAAGGCAATGTAATTGAATGAGCAAGAACTTTAATATGGAGATGTTGTTCAGGTTACATTAAATTGGCCATTCCAAGTGATACATACGGTCATAGATAATAAGATTTTTTAAAAAACATTGCAACTGTTAGAAAGCAAATGGTCAGGAGAGTCGTTGAGTTATGTCAGCGTCATTAATCTCAAATGCAGTTAAATCTTGTTAGCACCTGAGGTTGCACTGCAGTACTGTTCTGTGGCGGCAGCAGTAGTAGGTAAGTAAGCAGCTGAGCCCAAAAACTTGAAGACAGTGAAAGCTGATCAAGGGATTTTCAGCACCTAGTAGTCTGCATTTGTGCTTTGGCTAGCACTTTCCAGTGTTAGTGATAAGAAGGGGGATGATGGGCAGGTACCTGGAATGTCTTTGCAGTAAAGAGGAAACCCCCCAGGAAACCCTAGAGAAGAGTTGGAAGCAAAGGCATGCAGTGACGCTGAGAAACGTGTGTGCAAATTGGTGAGATGGACTCTTGCCCCAAATGCTGCAACTATTAGTGTGCTCCAGGGGCGCAGACAAAGCGGTACTTGTTCTGACTTACTATAATTCTCATACTTTATCCACCTTGAAGCAGGTTGAAGCAAAAAAAAAAGAGATATAGGAAGGTACTATTTTGAAACAGTACCTTTGGAACATGCTCTGTTAGAGTGAGAGACTTACTTATCCCACATCTAAACAAAAAAGCCCAAACCGAAAAAGAAACAACCGACAGAGCAGACTAGGGTAATACCTGCTGTCCAAATGCTGGATTTTGCAGATGCAGCTGTTGTGTCCTCCTTTGTGTATGTGTGAACTGTGGGAACTTTGAGAGAAAGAAAACCCCAGTCTGAAATAAAGTATTTCTTTCTTAATTTGGCATCATGACAACATAAAAGCAGAAGTTCAGTAAATTAAAGTTTTTATAATTCCTGCTCCTTGCCTAGGTTGTTCTCCAATGCTGTTGTAAATTTCAGTGGTTCTGAGAATGCCTAAAATAAAAATGCTGAAAATATGCAAGTTTTTAATATGTTTCTACAACAGGTGCAGCAAGGGCAATGACCTTGTGAAACTTCTTGCTCCGTGCTGTTCCAGTGTACTACAGAGAATCTCCTCTTTACATATGAAAGAGCACATGTATCTCTCTCCCATTGTGTTCAGCCAAAGATGCTGCTGGGTGCTGACATCTCTACTGTGAATAGACTTCTCTCTGGCAACCATTGATAGCTGTAATGCTGTACTCAATGCAAAGTACGAGGCATGCCAATTTTTGAATGTTCTACTTGGCTGGGTATTTGTAGTCACGGGGAGTAGACAAGGACAGGCAGTGAAAAGTGCACTAGGCTTTACACTTGCTCTGCTCTGTCCGTGGACTTTGGAAATCTACAATGAGTTGTGCAACAAGCGGTGGTATTCAAGTTGTAGCTGCTGGGTGGGAGAGGTGCTGCTTCAGCATACCTGTTGTTTCTTCTCCGGAGCAGCACTGGCACATCTGAGGTTCAGAGTACTTAATCCATCATACCATCTCCTTCTTTTGTAGTGAACTCCTCTTTCTTTTGCCAGTCTCGATTCCATATCTGGTGTTTTCCACTCATTTCATTTCAGATTTGGAATCTTTCGCAGCCCTTTCATTTCCCATCTTGATTTCTCCATGTGTCACTCGTCCGTAGGTTCCCTCATCCTTTGATGAAAACAACCAGGAAATCTTTTCATTCTTAAGGGTTTTGATTTACTAAGCATGGAAGCCAGTGTAAAAATCTGCAGAAAAGCCCATTTATTCTTTATAAACTTTACAGTCTTCACCTGAAATTTGTTCCAGAAACTTAGAGGAAAAAGTAAGCTAATCCTGGTAATTTATCAGTTACAAGGTACACCAGTTGCATAAGCCTACCTCTCCTTGGCTCCAAATAGGCCATAGATTGAAACGGCATTGCTCACATAATTTGTGACATTACTGCGTGCAATCTGTATGTGCTCTGCCAGGTCCTACACTGGGCTTCTGTCTTTTCAGGTGAAACATAAGTGCACTTCAGAAAGTGCCATAAAAAAAAAAGTAAAAGAAAATGTTAGTTAGAGATCATGACTCAGAATTTTGAGTTAGGTTACTTTTTCAAATTATATGGTTGAAGAATGTGATTTTTAGACTTTTAATATTCTTTAATGCCATTAAAAATGTCTAGATAATTTTTGGAGGTACTTTCTTGTGGTTTTGATGCCAGAAATTTTTTTTATAAACCCCTTACAAACACCATCTAGGGCTCAGGATGTAGCATTGCTTTAAACTACCAGTGATACTACCAATTCTTACTTGAAATGGCTCTAGTTGGAACACAGCAACAGAACAGTTGGGCCATTGACTTGTATATACTCTGAAGTCATATAATATTTCATTGCTTGTTGTTCTTTCAAAAACATTTAAATGACTTTGACTCATTAATCTATTTTAAAGCCTGGCTGAATATCCTGGATTGAGAGAACTGAACTGAATAATGTTTAGCTGAAGCAGAGGGGAGTATCTGATGCACCAAACGCATAGTTTACCAAAATTAAGCAGTGAACAAGGACTAGAGTTTCAGCTTCATTTGAAAAAAAATAAAAATATACTTACCCGTGATATAAAGGTGTGAGGGAGGTGGGGAAGAATCGTCTTTGAATCCCTGATCTTGCAAAGGCTTCTGCTGAACTTTATACAATGCAGTTAATAAGGAACAAATTGTGTTCCCATTTACATTTATGCAGGAATTTAGTGTACAAAGTGAGTTCATATTCAGTAAAGTAAAATACTATGACCTATAATATTTTATTGGCTATTTGAATAAATTTGTTCTCTAAGTCTTGGTTTATGTTATTTTAAATATATTACCTCAATTTTTAGAAAATAATCATGATTTTCAAAGTTGAGTTTGTATAAACAGTAAAAAACTACTTTTGGCAGGCTGTGCAAAGTAAATCTTAGTACAAATAATGTAACAAGGAAGAATACACACCAGCTAAATAATTGATGGTATGATTGTGAAACCTCTCTTGTTCCACAGGAGTAATCCTATAGTTTTAGAATGCTCTCTAGTAGAAGTAATAGAATTCAAGTAATTCTAAACTTTGTAATCTTGCCCTCAAGGATCATGTTTTCAGTATTATTTACTAGAAGCATGTACCGTGGGAAGATATTTGCGAAGTCTATGACAAGGTGACAGCTGAAGCTAAAAGGTCAACAAATTCCTCGGTTTAGTAGGGATGATGCCTGCATCTGCAGACAGTGTAATTGTCGCAGAGTTTGCAAAGGTTACACAACTGTTCTCTTCCCAGCCTGAAGTTTGTGATTTTCAGAGCAGTTCCACGTGAAAACAACAAAAACATCTTGCAAGTTAATACAGTCAGCTTTGGAAATGCTGACAACTGTAAATCCCAGGGGTTTTGTGTATATATATCTTATCTTTGCTTCCTACTTTTTCTGCACTGGAAGTACTAAATAGATACGTAGTAATCATGCATTGTTCCTGAAAGTTTTACACATTGACTTCTCAATAAGAGCCATGGATATCTTGAAGGACTGTGTTCATGGTAATAAAAGTTTATAGCGATGTGAAGTTCTGCAGTAAAATTATTTTTCTGTGTGATGTTTTTGTGGGAAATAACAAAACACTGTTCCAATAAGTTGTAAAATGGATAGTTGTTTTCATAGGTAAAATGGTTAGTCCTGATTTTTTATGCTTACTTTCACTGCTCGCCTGATCTCTCAGTGATGTTCAGTAGAGCTAGGTGAATTTTTTATTTCAAGTAATTAAAACCAGCTAATTTTGTCATCCCACTAGTCTTCGCTTGTAGGAATTCTGAGACTCTGATAGTTTTCTTGACTGTACTTCCAACTTGGAGTTACTTAATACATTATGTCTGTGGATAATTTTTGTTAACTTTCCCCAATACAGTTTACTTCAAGTCCTCACAATGTAAAATTAACTCTTGGCCAGACCGAATTTACTGTAAGATGAATCAAAGTAGTGAAGTCTTTCTGACGCTGTGATAATTTTAGCGGTCTGAGGGCTATCTGATTCTCTGTTCAGTGCAAGATTAAAACTGCCTGACTGCGTGCATAAAACACTCAGAATCTGCGCATGACCTCAAGTGTATTCTGATTACAAATTTGGCACACATTTACAGAAAATACATTTCAATATACGCATGACATTTTCTGCTTCAGTGGTCACTTATGACTAAATATTGATTTATCATCAATCATAAATAATGAAAGCAAGTGCTTTGCAAACATGGCTGAGCTTAAATATTATTGATACGCAAATATTAATGTAATATATTCTGCACAGTTTATCCAACTGTCATTGACCAGATTTGTCTGGTAAGCGTAGCACTGGGAAGTAGAATTTTAGGCAAAGTGACATTTTATTTATACGTGTAATCACACAACTATTGTTGGTATCTTTTGTACAGAAATTTTTGAAAATAACATTATAAAATAGTGACTACAGATTAAAAGAAACTTGCTGAAAGAACTAATTCCATTGAAGATCCATGCTGTAATGCCTTTTGGTGTTTGGAGCACAACTTTGCTCTCTTGGTTTGTTCAAAAATTGCTCAGATCCTTATGACAGAAATCTGCACCATCCAGTATCCAAGAAAATCTTAGTTCTGCTCAGCGCTGTATAATATGAGTTTCTGGACAACACAGCTGCTGTTTCCTATTTGTTGTGCCAGAGCCTCTTAGAAAGTGCGTCTTTCACAGAATCAACACCTGATGACTTCACTGGAACTCAAACTTGTATGCTACATTACGTAGCTGGACTCTGATGTAAGAGAAATAAACCACCTTAGTTTTAGGCAGAAAGCTAGACATTGTGCAGAAACAAATAAAAATAAAGGTCTGGCTGTACAAAGGTTACAATGGCATTAAAATGTGCTGCAGTGATTCTCCGCGACAGGAAAACATGAAAGGATCATGCGATAAGAGAAGCAATGAAAAGAATCTCAAGTAAATATGCAAATGTTTAAGAACATTTCATGGTCCATAAGATGTCAGAAGGTGGTCTGTGAGATGACTGCAAACATCTAACCCTTCACCCTTCCTGCCAGTTCATGTTTATTTCTAGAGAGAATCAAGAGGGCAAAGAAAGTGGAAATAGAACTGTCAACCTTTAAGCTAATTATTTGTTAGTTGAAAATGAAAACAATTGTGGCAATGTCATAGTTTTTTTCCTAAAAGAAATTTTTTCTTCCTCCACTTGAAAAAAGTTGATAAATACTGTCTAGAAAAATCACTAGGTGAAAATTATGAAAATAGAATTAGATGTAGATGATAATTACATTATCTGACTTGATTATAGATGAGACCTGTGCATGTTTTCGTCTCCTTTCTGAAGCTCACCAGATAATCACTGTATTTGAAGGGTTGAGAGGGGTTGACTGCATTGGGAAGGTCGACTGGGAATGTTTTATGCATTTTAGATTCACAATTTATTTTTAATTATTCTTTTCTTTTTCTATAGGGATGCCCTCTGCTTCTTTATTAGTTTATTTGCTTTTAGCATTACTCATTCATTTCACATCTGGAGAAACAGAAGTGAAGTTCAGTGGACAAACAGTATTTGTAGTTAATGAAACAAGTACAACTGTTATACGACTTGTAATTGAAAGGACAGGGAAGCCTGCTAACATCACAGCAATTGTGTCGGTAAGGAACTATGCCAGTTATATTTTCAGTAAATATTAATATCTTTCTGAAGTTTTGAATGGTGCCTGTTTTCATCAAGCCAGTGAAAAGGAAGGTGGCATTTCACCCTCCAGTGACAATGCTTCACTTTGAAGAAGCAACGCCCAGTTTCTGTAGCTGAGTAAATTCCTGCTGGCTGCATCAGTAGTTTCAACATAATGGTATAAACATCTCCTCAAGGAGCCCGAAGTCCAAACTGATAGGCTTGTTTGATTTTGATTGTGGCTGTGAGATCATACGGAAAATGTGGATATGTAACAATTTTTCCTTTTCCAGATTACTGCAGATCCTGCAATTTAATAGCTGCTCCACTATGAGTCAGACTTCCATATGAATTTTTAAAAAAACATTGTTGAATTCATTTGGAGATCAGAGATAGTATTTTTACATTATTTCCTTTATTTCTTAGCTGTTATTAACCATGATCCTGATTGTATTCCCTTTAAAAGTTTAAACCCCTTAGAGTATGCTATGCCGTAGGTGTATGGAGTGAGATGCTGTGTGGTGTGAGTACCACATGAGAACACAGCACTGTAGCACAGAAGATGTACTGCTTATGCATTTCTGCAGTCTGTAGGCAAAAGAAATGATCTACGTTCTTGCACAATGTTTTATTCTTCTGTAACTAAATATGAAAAACACGTGTCATAGAAATTACAAGGAATAGAAATTGATCTGTGAGGATTTCACATTTTATTAACATCTGAGGAGAAAACCTTGAGAAAATGGGATTGGACTTGAAAACTAGTGCTCTTTACTGCAGTAACAAGCAGAGTAACTTAGTTTCCTTATTAAGGACCTGAAACTGTGAAAGTTGTTTCATGAATATTTTGCGCAGCTCTTTTAGGAAGGTGTTTATAGCCTGTTTTTCTACGAGCTTTTAGGTAAGTCTAGTGTTGGCTCAGATACATAAAAAGTAGTTGCCGCTATGTCCAATGCTAGGTGAGAGCCACAAAAACACCTTCTGTACTTTGTTTCCTTTTCATTGGACTTCTAACTTCACTCTTCTCCAAGGAAGAACAGCCTTTTTCACAACGGCTCATTCAAACCTTTAGTGCCTACAAGGACAGTAGTTTCAGGCATGGCAGCTGCCCTGGTGCAGTTGCTTCTCTCCATTTGGTCTCAGCTTACAAGCGTAAGCTTAACCTTAGTCTTGATGCCACTGCCTTTGCAATCTCTCACCTACGTACCTTACTTAGAGTAGAATCAGGGCGATTTTCTCTTGACTGAAATGAAAGCAAGGCTGTTCATTATGGAAGAATTCCTCTTGCCAACTTTGGCAATCAAAATGTTAATCTAGGTTAAACACCTAGGCTCCTTCTAGTCCCTAAACTGAGAGAGGAAGGCAGAGGGCAGTTACATCTTCAGTTTAATTCAGGTAGGGTATTATGAGATGTGCAGATCTGTGCTAGTAATAGCTTTTCCATTAAAAAAACTGGTCATATGGTGCATTATGCAACAGATACCCAGTCGCAAGGAAGGAAATCATAAATGGTTCTGAATAAAGTGTCATGTTTGGTTGGTTTGGGTTTTTTCTAGTTACCTAGCATGGATACAAGGGGCTATTATCTGTACCTTCTGCCCAGAACCTAACTGTATGACAGCAGGGGAAATAGGGAAGAATTATGTGCAAAGAAGAGCGTATGAAGTCTGTTATGTGATTCCAGAATAATAGAAGACAGTGGAAGAAGAAGGTGGCAAACAATTGTGTATTTATTGCAGATTGATGGAGAAAACACAGGAGACTTTTTTGACACATATGCAGCTGCATTTATACCTGATACAGAAACAAACCGAACAGTGTATATATCTGTGTGTGATGATGATCTTCCAGAGGCTGATGAGACATTCACATTTCACTTGACACTACCAGTAAGTCTGGGTTGTTCAACTTATCTTTTCTCCAGAAAACAGTGGGTAATCTGACAAACAGTGTTCCATAGATTTCAATGTAGTCATACTGCTTGTGTGTCTGAATCCTAACAGGTAAGAACTAAAATCTGGAGAGTAGCCAGGATGGTGCTTACTGCTTTTTGGAATGGTTTATTGTTGCTGTGGGTGTCTCTATATGATGTTGCTGTGCAGTATAGACATAGTCTGAAACTTCATAGGGCACTGCATTCAGCTGTGGACATGTGAAGGTGTTCCAGAGCCCAGAAGAGTTTGATTGTGAAGAGAATCCCAACCTTTCCTGTTCTCCTGCATAGACCGTACCTGGAAGAGAGGGTGGAAATAGGAAAAGAAAGAGGATGACTTCCAGTCCTCCAGAAGCAGAGGGAAATGAGGGTTACTTGAAACCAAACAAGCAATGTTTAAAATACTTATGAATAAGTCTCTTCATATTGTTTTGTCTCACAGGAATCATGCTACGAGAGCATTCACTTTTTTTTTTTTAGTAACTTCATGACTAATTTTTATGTCAATTCAATAAAAATAAATTTTTTGTTTTATTGCCAACTGTTACTCATCTCAGAGGATGTTTGCAGTGAATATAAAAATGCATATTTTCCCTTCCTTATTCCTTTGATTTGTTCCTGGCAGTGCTACATGCTTCATAGTTAGTTCCCTATTGCTATGGTGTCATTAATAGATTGCCAGCTATGATTAATCATTTGCAAAGTTAGTTTCAAGCACTTTGTTGTTGACTGTATAGAATGTATTTCCTCAATAATTAAGAATTATTTTAGTGCATTCTATTGCTTTAAATAATTTTCATTGTAATATATAATAAAAAGGCATGCAATTTGTTACAGGCTAATATGTACTCTTAAAAGACAGTAAAATAAAAATGTGTGAGTTTTGCCCATCACCATATTTAATGTCTTACTTTGTTTTGTTAATTTTAGAAACCATCTGCAAGGATAAAGCTTGGCTCACCCAAATCTGTCACTGTAACAATTTTGTCAAATGACAATGCCTTTGGAATTATTTCTTTTAACATGGTATGGCTTTTTATCTGGTATATGTGAAAATTTTAGAAAATGTAAATGTGAAATTTTCAAAGGTGGTGGTTAGTTATTCAATTGAATCCCTTGAAAACTGATTCTGAGTTACATCTTGGAAAACATCTCTAGAGATAATTCATACGTATGTATGTAATTTACACATATACACAGCTTTAATATTTCTATATGCTTTTAGGTGTTGAGACATAGCCTGAGACCCCCGCACTTGGCTGAATATCTATGTTTCTCATCTTAAATATAAATTTTTTAAAAAGTTGTTCAGTCCCACTGCCTCTCATCTGTAAGTCAAGATGTAAATATCGTAGGGAAGAAGGGAGGAGTAATACCATAGGAAAATTAAAGATGGAATTTTGAAGTCTTGAGAATATATACATTTTCCCGTATTTAGTGGGCAATTTTATACTTAACTCTCAAGCTGAGAGAACAGTGTCATGATATATGCATTGTATAACACCTTTTGCAATAAGACACTGGTGAGACTCTAGTGGTGTGTGGAATATTTGCAATAATACAGAGTTTGTGTTAGTAGAAAGAGAAACTGTGCCTTATGGCCAGCATTATAGCAAAATAATCTTTGTAGAGTTCTTCCCTGAAAAAGAACAATTAACACAAGAAATTTTTAGCACCGTAGTACTAAGCCATGCTGCTGCCTGAATTGGTGTAATTCTTTGAAATCTTTCAGCTACAACGGTTTGATAGATCCATTTATAGCTAGTTATCTAATAAATTGCTTTTTAATGGAGAAAACCTATTTTTAACGGGGTGAGGATCTCCTATAAATACCAGTGCTTGTATGCCAGTGCTTTGTGTGTATTGACTATGTTAATTTACGAAAAAAACCACCCCACTCTACTTGCATAACTTATGATAATTTTTTATCTGAAATCTTTCAAGCTTTTTATTAGCTGAACTAATTGGTTGCTAGGAAATGTGTGCCATCAGTGGACTGGTTTGTAGACTGGATTAACTTGTCTGTGGGAGTTTGGTATTTCTATGGTAACAGTTTCTTCCTTCTGCTGTGATGTTTGATCTGTGCCTGATTGCCTGTCCCTTTTCTTCCTCATTAGCCTGCCTTAATCACAGTGAATGAACCCAGGGGCAGAAATGAGTTTGTGCCTCTCACTCTAATTAGGGAGAGGGGAACCTACGGGACAGTCGTCGTAACTTTTGAGGTGAGTTTATCAAAAAGGGCTTCATATATTAGTCTGTTGCATGAGACTGTGAGACTATAATCATAACTTACCAAAGTGTTTATAAAAGCAAAACCGGGAAAAATACCTATGTCTACATTTGTTAAATCAGTTTTGTATAATGGAAAGTTATTACCTGTCAAATGGAAAATATTGTAATTATCTGTTTAATTTGAGGAAAAATTAAGAGTTATTAGAGAAAACTGAGTGTTCTCTGTCATTTAGGAAGGTATTTGAGGTAGCATCAGTTGGTATTGCTAGAAAACAATGTATATTATGTATGTAAGAAATATTTATTTCTTCAAATCATCTCTATTTTACAAATAAAAATCTGAGTGCTTCTTTAATTCTTGTGCCAACATTGAACATGTAAGTATGACAGCTTGGTATTTAGTGAAATTCTGTATCTGTAAGACTGCAGTTTGAATCCCCAGAAACTAAACCACTAATGTTGAATACTTAGACTATTATTAATGTATTTGATTTGAATGTGACACAGTGATTGCCTTCATTGTTTGTCTTTGCTTTTGGGTTGGGGTTTTGTTTTGTTTTGTTTTGTTTTTTCTTATCTAGCTCTGATACTATTATATACTCTAAAATTATACCTAAATTCTTTCATATGGATATTTCTTTATCAGTGGTGTAGCCTTATGCATCATCAAGGGTTTAATCTAAATCTGTCAAAATCTGAAAAGATGGGTACCAGATTTTATTGCATACAGTGTGTATAGTTAAAATACAGGATGAGATTCTCTATGTAATATATTGCAGATCTATTTGTTTTAAGGTCCAATAAATTTTACTATATGTCCAATTGATCAGGTCCATCTCACAGTGTAGTTTATATTTAAAAGACTCTAAAAAAAACAAATCATCATATTGCCTGTAAGTGGCTTCCTAGTCTTTTAGGTTTCACTACTAAGTGTATTATCTGTAATATCACAAGTCAAGATCGAAAGGACACAAAACCAGTAACTGCTATTATTATGTCTTAGAACGTACTATGAAATAGTAGTGATTTGTATTAAATTAGAATAAAAATCCTTTGTGTTAGGTGAAAGAGTGAGTTATGCATCAGTAGACACCAACGGGTCCTCATAGGCCTATATGGAAGTAGTTTTCTTCCTCTTTTTCTGGCAATCCACAGTTTCTTCAGAGTGGTTACTCTGACTTACTCCATCGGCCAACAAAAGCAGATTTTCACAACTGAAGGTGTGTGCCTGTGGGCAGGAGATGACTGAATGGATAGTCATCTCTTTGGTATGTCACACTGTGCACTGATGATTGTACTTGTACTAGATTTGTATTCCTGTTTTATATATTTCTTATTGTAAAAATCAATTCTTTGCAGATAGAAGATGGACCAAACCCAGCTGAAGAAGATTTAAGTCCAGCTAGGGGAAATATCACATTTACCCCTGGGAGATCAATACTGATTTGTAATTTAACAGTGCTTGATGATCAGGTAAGAACAAGCTGACTTCATTTTTGGTTTGGGTATGGGGAAGGTTAACTGCTGTTCTGGAGAGATTTAGAGTAAATGCTTACAAAAATGCTTGGTTTAAACAGGGTTAAAAGTACTTCTACTTTATAAAGTAATGTTAAATTTTGGCTCTATGAGCTCTATCTTTACTCTTTCTTATGCTACCTCTCTCATTCTCATCAGTGAATATTTTTAGTTTCTGAACATATCCTGGCTGCTCTGACTAGACCTGTTAGGTACTACTTCAATAAATGCATAAATAATCAGGAAAGCATTACATTTTTTTTTCAGATGGAACACTGATTTCCTTGTTGTACGGCCAAGGATGATGTTCTTGAACTAGATATAGGTTTATCTATCAGACTGTCCTTTCTGTACTTAACTTTTTTGTATTTCTTTTTAAATGTGCACTCCTTTTCTCTACTTGTCTGCCCTGCAAATTCAGGTTATGTTTACCTAATGAACTCGGGCTCTCCTTTTTGTCTTTATTAATTGTTGAGGCAAAAGGAACCTAATCATAACATTGCTTACATGATGCATTTTTCATTACAACCTTAGCGATGCCTGTGCAGGTCCTCTGCAGTGCATAAGAATCCAGTTTATTCTTTGTTAACTTGATTGGCTCCCCTTCGTATGAAGAGCAGGCATGGTATGTTTGCCACTAAAGAAAGAATATAACACATCAAATATTCACAGAGAAAAGAGAGATTGAAAAAAGCTATATGTTTTTATATAGATATATTACCAGGGTAGAAACATTGTAAAAAATACTTCTAGAAATGGAGAAGATTCCAATAAGAAACAGGCAGTCTTGTGAACAGTATAAACACTAGGTGATAATTAAAATTTTAACATTTTTAGATTGGTCTTTAAAAAAAAAGTTTTTATGTTGTGAGCCTTTCTTTCTATTTCAGAGAAAACAAAACATATTCTACTTTACAACTTATGATTTTCATTGTTCTTAACACATGATGTTCTTTTCTGGGTTTTGTTTTGGTTTTTAATTTATAATGGGAATGAGAGGGAAATAGAGGAACCAAAATAACTAAATATGATACAGAACAACTTAATGAGGAAATTCACAACAAAAAAAAATTAATATCAAAAAAGTGCCTGTCTCAGAAGTGAGCAACTTTAAGTCAGTTTTTTGCATGTTCCTCTGTTCTTTTATTTTTCTGAATTGGGTAGCACTTTTCCTACAGAAACTAGGGGACTGAAGATCTTATCTCCACAGCACTACATTTATAGTAATTTTATTGTATACATTTCCTTTTTTAGTGAGGAACAATGGAAGCTTTCTTAAGACAAAATGAAAGAGGCGAGGCAGCACTGGAAATTCTTTATACTGTTTTCTTTGAAGTTTGACTGGTTTTTTAATTGGTCAATCATGATGCCATTAAGAATTCCAGAATGTCCCTTTATTTGAGATACTAAGATGTAAACTACAACAGGACATTCTGAATGTCTCTTAAATGTGTATTTTTATTGTGCAAGTTGGTATATGAATTAGTGAACTAAATGAAACGTAAGTTAGCATCTATTCTAATAAGGTGAAATAACCGTGTTGTATCTCAGCATAGGAGAGGGGTGACTGAGAGCTTCCAGATCTCACGTTGACAAAAAAACCCTGCATCAGTTAACAACATTATGCAAGTTTAAGTGCCACAAGCCAAACAAGGGCCAGAATTGGCATCAGCTATAAAGGCAGTTGCATGCCTGCTCTCTTAGCCCTAGAAAAGGATCTGAGGGTGGCCAATTAGCAAATGAGTGTGAAAGAGAAGAAATATTGGACAGCAGGGTTTTCAGAACTTTTTTAGCTCGGTAAACAAAAGTGCATGAAAAGGATTTGTCAACTTTATAACAGTGTATTACCATTAGCAAAAAATAAGTATTTTTGTCCTGGAATTCCTTTCAGAAGAAAATAATCCTAGTTTCCAGGACTCCACAGCAAGGATGACATTCAAAGATCATAAATAATTTTTAAAGATTTACTTTTTATCTATATGTATTAATAAAATAATCATATTTTCCAGTTAAATAGGTTTAGCAAATCAGGATTAGGGCAATAAAATGTAGTAATATAAAGCAAAAATCTCACCCTTAAGTTCTGTAATTTGTGGTGTATAAGCCATTCTTGAATGTCTGATGCATCAGATATTGGAGAAGAAATAGCTAAAACTAAAATGTAGTTTTAAACAGTCATTTTGTATAAATGCCAGAGCCTAATTAATTGCTAAGCACCGTAAAACATTTTCTCAGATGTGTGATGGAAATTTTCTCTGGGAATGTGGGTTTGTCTGAACACAGGACATGTTCCTTTTCCAGTTGTACAGGAAGGAGTGGGCCAAGATAGATTGTGTCTATTCAGTTGTTCCTGTATTCTCTCAGGCATGCACAGAGGTCAATAAGTACCCACACCAGAAAATCAAGATATAAGTCTAAATAACTGGGAGGAACACTTGTTTCCAAATAGAAGTGGCTTCCAAAAGTGGAGTTTGGATCTCTTTATAGTCTCAAGTTGGAAAGATCCAGCTTCTTGTGATGCTTGCCAACTTTTGCTTTTGCTTTTGTTTGGGTTTACACCAGAGCACAGAAATATGTTTTAGAAAATGGAAACATTCAATTTTGAGAAGGAATTTTCAGCCAAAGTTAAAAGCAAGACTTCTCTCCTATTTGTTTTAATATGAAATGAGCTGTCAAGTTTGTGTTATTTCCCTTTTCTGCAAAAAAATATAAATCATATTTCTCAGTAAGAGTGTTCTGCATGTATTTGAAATGTGACTTACACCCCGTTGCTAATATTATTTTTGCAGATACCTGAAAATGATGAATTGTTTGTTGTTCATCTGAGGAGCGTGGAGGGAGGGGCTGAAATAAACAACACGAAAAATTCTGTTCAGATTAATATTAAGAAAAATGACAGTCCCGTGCGTTTTGTTCAGAATGCTTACATGGTGCCTGAGGAAGTTGATGTGGTAACAATTCAAGTGGTTCGTGGTAAGGATGTCAGTGGAAAATTAATTGGACCTGATGAACATGAAGTCTCTGTCAGTTATGCCATCGTAACGGGGAATTCAACAGCACATGCACAGCTTAATGTAGACTTCCTAGATCTACAGCCAAATACAACTATTGTTTTCCCACCTCTAGTTCATGAAACATATATGAAATTTAAGATCCTTGATGATGCCATACCAGAAATTGCTGAGACCTTTCAGATTATACTTCTTAAGGAAACTTTGCAGGGAGATGCTGTTTTGGTCAATCCATCTGTTGTTCATGTCACCATCCAACCAAATGATAAACCCTATGGAGTACTATCCATCAACAGTGTCCTGTTTGCTCAGACTGTTATCATTGATGAAGACAAAATTTCAAGGTACTACAGATCTTCAAATCTACTATCTACTCAGTTTAAGAGATTTGTATTGTTAAGAGATTGTATTGTTTAAGAGATTTTGTATTCTTAAGCATCCTTAGGATTTCACAGAAAGCACTTATAAAACTATTACTGAAAGTATAATGTAGAAATCACTTAGTGTATTGTTGTTATTATCAACTGTATCCACAAAGATTTCAAGGAAGTGGGAATGTCTGTTATACAGGAAGTATTTTAATATTTATGAACTGCATGTAAAAACTGCAAATATTTAATCACATTACAGAGTACTGAAAAACCCTTAATCTAAAGTCAGTATCAATGAATTCATGATGCTGCCACACAACAGTTCATACAAGTGGGAAATAGATTTCTGGCTTCCTTCCCTGGTAAATATTTGTATTTACTATATATAAAATCAGTCTCTGGTAAAAAAAAAAAAGCTGTTGAATGTCTCCCATGAAATACTCACTTTAAACTTAAACTAAAAAATAAACTACTTTAAACTTAAAAATAAACTAAATATTTGTAGTTTTACAGAGAGATTAAAATCAAAGTTCTGTACAAATGTTACAGGCAGGACTGATACACAATATTGACAGTGTCAATAAAAATGTCCACTGTTAACTACTCATGGAAACAGGTAATGTGTCAAGCTATCATACTATGAGCAATTTCGAAATAATATTTTATAGTATGTAGAGCCCAGCACTTCAGTATTCATCTTGCTTTCTTATACACAGTAAAGAAATAAATCTTGCTTTTTACATTTTTCTAAGTCATGATTCCAAGACTTTTTGCTGTAGTCGTGTGCTTGTCAGATGCAGGAGACATGACATTTCCAGTGTCACAAATACTGAAAACTTAATATTTCGGTACAGACGCGAATAGTTCATCCGGAATCATCATTTAAATGTTCATGCCTGACAACTGTATTTTGATATAGTTTATAAAGTGGTGTAGAAAGTTAATAGAGAAAAAGTTTTCTGAAATTTGACGTGTATTTGTTGAGACAACTGTAAAACATGCCAAGTCTCCAGTTCTCAGTATCTTTCGCACTTTAAACAAAGTTCTAACAAATATCTTTACAGACATTACAGAGAGCCCGTGAATAAGCACTCTAAGAACAGTCTGACATTCGTGTTACTATTTCACAGACCTTAAGCCCTGACTCAAATGTCAATTGCGGCAGTTAACATTTATTCTACTTAAGTCAGTGTACATCTTTCAGGGAATAGATAACTAAGCAAACCAATATTAATTATAATTTTATATTGTGAGGTTTTATTTTCATTCAAAACTGTAGGTTTGAAGGGATCACGATTGTAAGAAATGGTGGAACACATGGAAATGTTTCTGTTACCTGGGTTATAATCCGAAATAGCAGTGATCCCTCACCGGTGACTGCAGACCTTGTTCCAGAGACGGGGGAGATAAGTTTTGATCAAGGACAAATGCTGGTAACACTTCCTCTGAACATTATTAATGATGATATACCGGAAGAGGCAGAGCCCTATCTTCTGAAACTTTTGGCCCATACAACACAGGGAGGTGCAGAAGTCGGTGAACCATCTGAGGTAAGCTTGCGTTTAGAATTCTTACGGAGAAAGTAATAACAGGTAATAATTAGCGACTGCACCACTTTTGATGGCATTGATTGATTGGCTAAACTGACTGAAGGGTTTGGGCTTGAATATAAATAAAACAAACTAATCCTTAATATAATCTTAGCATGTAGAACCATATCCAAAGTATTTGGCTTAGTACAGTGTACAAAACCAGACCTTTTTATGCGGTAGCATTCAACTTAGATTATTCCCAACTTACATAGCATTGCATAAATGCTGTCTGGAGTGACTGCTTGCTAAGAGAAGGCAGGAAAGTTATTTTCACTTGCTCATTTACTGTCTTAATGATGATTGGAATGTTTTACACAGAGTAACAGCTTCAAGAGGAGGGGTTGGTGATTAAGATGGTAGCCTTTGATGTGTTAAATAAAGGGTGGCTTGCATTGCTGACAGTTTTGTGACTCAAGTCCCTACTTTGTCTTTCTCAAAAATGGTTGGAATGAACTTGGTGAATAAAATGAAATTATTCACAATCTGAAAGATTTTTAAATTATTCACTTTGGCTGCTGAAGCAAAAAATCGGTTATTCAGAGCTCATTCTGGCACATGGATGATGCATAGCGGGAAAGTTGCCGCTGTCAGCGTTGTGCTGCTTGTGTACAAAGAATACTTCGGGGCTGTCAATCTGATTTCTTTCTTCGGTGCCAATTCACTAAGGAGAAAAATGTATGGTGACAGTCAGGACACGCTTTCGTGAAAGCAGGAAAACTATGGTATATAGTAACTGTAGCATAGAGTAAGTGATGCTGTTTTCTGTTTTGCAGCTTCTGTTTTACATTCAGGACAGTGATGATGTTTATGGCCTAATAAAATTTGATCCTTTGGAGAATCAGAAGATTGAAAGTAATCCAACAGGACGCTTTTTATCCTTGAGTTTTGCAAGGGGGAGAGGAACAGTTGGAGATGTGCAGTTGGTTTATACTGCACTTTATATTCCAGCTGGAGCTCTGGATCCTGAGAGAGCAAAAGATGGCATTCTAAATATGTCTAGAAGAAGCATCCTCATGTTTCCAGAAGGGAAAACACAAGATACTTTAAATATACCAATAAGAAATGATGCATTTCTTCAAAATGGTGCTCATTTCCTCATACAGGTATCTCAGTTGTGTTTTGGGGTGGGTTTTTAGCCCGTGTAATAGTAAGGATATAATTTAGTAGTGGCTCCTTCCCTTTTAATTTAACTGAAATGACTCTACTGGTTAAAAAAAAACAACAAAAAAACCAAAAACAAACAAACAAAAGAAGTTATTAGCTCTGTAGCTAAGAAAACTTTCTTATTTAGGGACAGCTTCCATAAATATGCCATAACGAGTTCCATTCCTAATCATTATTTACTAATTACACCATTTTTTAAAAAAATAGACTGTTGTAACAGGATTCAGATATTAATCATGGAATTTAACAAAATTAGATCAGTGTTGCAGATGTTAGTTACATTTTGAGGTATGTTTCTCTGTCTATCCCTTGGCTTTCAATTTAGCCAAAGTAAGGTTCTCAAAATTGAACATTTAACATCGGCATGAAATCTGAAAGATCTATAGAAGAATTAAAATACCTAAATCCAAGCCCCTTTTAAGTGATACATTATAAATAACATTGCAGTGTGGACTGTGGAGAAGACGCACATGTGACAAATATTTCAGAATGCAGGCACTTTGCCTGGCTTTTCAAACTGCAGATTCCAGGGGGGCGGGGGGTGTTCTGTACTTTCTCCATGAACCATAAAAATCTTTTTGTTTGAATAAACTAAATCAGAGGGGCTTTCCAGCACAGAAAATTCATTTAGAAACTCATAGAGAAGGAAGAAAAATACCCCTATTTATCACTATGACAATCCTTCTACATTGTGAATAAACGATAATCTCAGCGAACATGTTTAGAATGAGAAGATTACAGAGTTTGTACTAGGCACAATAAAGGATCAGCTCAGAAATCAGGGGAGGAGGAATGGAGGAGGAAACGAAGCTTAAACACAACTAGAGAATGGATAGAGGAACTGGAAAAGTGAGATTAACATTCTTCAGTGACATCTTCAATTAAATAGCCTACTGTAGTCTGAGGCGCAGGTTTTGGTACAGACAAAAAGATTAACTAATTTAATAAACCACTCATCATTATTATTCAATTCATAATGCAATCTTTTTTCCTCATGAGCTGATTTGCTTTAAAAGGAAACACTGAACTAAAAAAAAAAATAAAAATCTCAGTTTTTCATTAATCATTACTTTAATCTCAGAGTTACTATCCAGGATCAGAAGCACTTAACAAAAGTGAATTGTTTCAGCTGTGTAATGTTTCAGAAACTTTTCTGAGGTAACAACCACACAACGGTCCACCTGCATGCTGTTAATTGCAGGACCAGGAAAATTTTCTAAGCTTAGAAAACCAGAGAAACAAACAGTCCCGCCATCTATTCCTCACACTCTCAACAACTAACTGGTAGGACTGCAAATCAATTATATTGAATATAGTATTTTTAAAATAGTTCTATCTATCATCAAATAAAATATAAGTTAATATTTTTGTGTGTTACTCAAGCAATGGTGGGAAAACTATCATACAGCCCAAGTATTTTATATAGATTGGTTTTAAGAGCTGAATGACTTTAAAAATAATCAATTGAAATGGTAATTTATGGTCACTACAGGGATTTAAATAAGGCCACTTTCCCTTCCTCCAGCAAAGCCTTACTGTATGATAACATCTGATAACTCCAAGCAAAAAACATCCTCGTGGGCATTAAAAGGTGGTTGTCATTGGGGGGTCATGCCCCAGTGAAATGTTTGCAGAAGTATATGCCAATCAGTTATAGAAACAGTTGTTATAATGGATGTCGATGGAATCGCATGCTATAAATTATATCTAAAATAAATATTTAAACAGGCAAGTCCTGCTCTCCTTACTTGTTCAGTGCTGCTGCTGGGTTTAGTAAGGGATACGTCCCATTCAAAGAAAGGGCAAACATTTTTCTGTTTCTTCTTAGTATCAACAAACCATCAGAAATACAGTAACACATGAGGAGACTGTGTTTTTGAAATACTATCTGGATTTTCAATTCTGAATGCAATTCTCATCTATTAATTGTTATACAGAAGTCCTTAAAGTTGTATGAGAGAGGAAAGAAGATTGGATCATTCTTTAGCTTCATTGCAGGCTGTAAATTATCATGGTTCCAGTGACTTTGGTAGATTTTTATCGATGCATGGCACCAGAAATGCAGTTAGGACAATAGCCTGGGCCAGTCACCAAATCAATACTGCTGTTCAGAGGTCTAGTAACGAATCAGCCAATCTAGAAGGTTCAGTTTCCCTCTCTGCTGGATCCATGTTTAGTTATGCACACTAACATGATCTTCTGGGAGGTATACAAAGCTCAGTGGTATCTACTTCATTCCACCGACACACCTACTCACATGTTTTTGTAACAGCAATGTTGCCACTATGAGAAAATTGTTCTGGAGACATTTTTTGCTTATGTGAAACTTACTCTGAAATGTTGGAATTGTTCCGACTTGGTACTAAGGCTTCTTCTCAGTTTTTTCTTACTTTTCCCTACAGCTGGAAAAAGTTGAGCTGGTGAATAGAATTCCTCTAGTCCCACCTGTGAGTCCTAGATTAGGTGAGATTCGAAATATTTCTCTGAGGATTACGCCAGATATTGCAAATGGAGAAATAGGCTTTACTAGCAATCTTCCAATTGTTCTTTCTGAGCCAGAAGATTCGCCTGCTACAGTGGTAAGTAAATCTTTTTATATTGTCCCTTACTATGAAAACATTATTTGTAGGAAGCAAAGTTTGCTATATTCAGTATAACATTTGAAAGTTAATGTGAGGAAAGTCCTTCCTCTAAGTTCTGCCTGATCCCAAAATATTCCCTTACTTTAAAAAAAAAAAAAAAAGTCAAAAAGTGCTTGTAAAACTAAGGTCTGAAATAATGTGTTAGTCATCAGAAAAGTGAGGTTGATCTTTGCTTTCTCTGTAAGCATCCAAAGCCAGTTAGGCCTTGACGCTCACATAGAACAAAAGACGCTGCAGACAGTTGTAATCTGTCTCACTGACTGCAAAGGTAGTAATGTAAGGTAGGACTGATAGCAGTCCTAAATTTTATGGAAATGTCTGTATCTTACAGTTGACTGACTTACATGTGAACTTATTTTTTGGCTTGCTGGGTGTGTTTTCAAACAATACTGCTTTTTAGGTTTCTGAGAACCCAAAGAAGAATTTTCATAGGCATTGCCATCCGAGTACCTTAGTCCCAGATGGATAAACTTTTTAATTTTTTTTTTTCCTACATTTTCACCTTTTTCCCTGATTGTCTTCACTGAAATCTTCCCACAAATCCTGAATCAGATAACTTGTTTCTCATTCTCAGAATAAAACTGCTAATTAACTTAAGGAGTACAGGTTGGACTGCACTATAATAACCAGAGTAAAATTATGGTAGTTATATTTAAAACCTAGGCTTTGTCTTGAAGAGGTGGACACTGATTAAATCAGTCATACAAGGATTTTTGTGTTCATAGTTGCTTAGTGACTTGTGATATAAGTAATCTGTCATCTCCACAAAGTATATACATGATAAATAGTTAAAAGAATAAGATTCTGTATATATTTTCATTGCCACCCTGTCTTTGATTTCATATCTTATACATAGGTATGAGTAAAAAAACCAAGCTGAACATTTTGAGGCTCATATTCAAAAGGTAATTTGCAAGGGGGTAATTGCTTTTGCGTCCCATTTTACAATTCACAACAGATTCGTGTGTTTCATAGGTTTCCATTGCGTTGCATCGAGATGGGACCGATGGTCAAGCAACTGTGTTTTGGAGTTTGAAACCCTCTGGTCTCAATCAAAAGGCAGTAACACCTGATGATATAAGTCCCTTTAATGGCTCTGTTGTTTTCTTATCTGGACAAAGTGATACTACAATCAACATTACTGTTAAAGCTGATGATATACCTGAAATGAATGAAACGGTGTTATTAACTTTGGACAGGTATTGTACCCTAATCTCTATTCATCTCTGTTAGTTGTAATAATTTATATTTAACAACTTAGCATAGTATTAATTAGGAGGTATTGCCTGTATTGTGTTGATAAGTGCTTGAAGGAATATTAGGTCCTTAATTCAGACTGTTTATAGGTTCTTCTTTGACAGGAGATCAACGTAAGAAACATTGTTGTATTTATTTTCTAATGAATTAATTTTGTTTATGTTTTGATGAAAATAATGTATGCTATTTAGAAATTTCTTTCAGCTTTGATCTTTAGTTATAGCTTTTGGTTGTAACACATACCTTTCAGAAAAATAATATTGAGTGAGGTAAGGGGGAAAACTAATGAGGACTAGAAAGCAATGCATAACTGTGTTTCTGTTAGAAAAAGATTTATGTCTAGGGTGTTGTTGCAGAATTAGATCAGCTTTTTATTTGTTCTGTGCATTCAGTATGGCTTGGTCTTGATAATTAGGTACTTCCATCCCAACTCCTGGCTTCCAAAATAGGCCAGTGTGACCATTACCACACTCTTAGGCTACAAAGAGAGTGACAGTGTTTCTGAAGCGCAGTGTTGTAGTCTCCCTTCCACACAAGATCAAGATTATGGGATAATTAAGGCTGCAAGGGACCTCAGAAGATGCTATTATCTGCATGTGAGCACTATTCAGAATACTTAAATTAATTCATAATCAAGAGTGTATTCCCTTGTTGATTTACTAACAGGAGAATCTTGGCTACATCTTCTGTCCTGCTTCCAAAAACCCCCATTGTATATATAGCTTAGAAATATCATCATTCTACTTTTTCCAGAAACGTACCAATAGGAGTTTGCTAGCAGGAATGTTCACATTGAACATCTACTACTTACACGGCCCTTGCCTTATGCAGAAGTATTTTTGTCCTATATAGGAAATGCAAACTAGTTCTTGGGATCTTCAACACCAGATATATACTAGGAAACCGTCAACCAGCTCCTCAAGCTGTTGCTGATGCTGTTTCAGAAAGCCTGGTTTTTGAACATCATTGATCACCCAGGAAAGATGTTATTCCACTGCAAGATTGGTGTGCTTCTGTAAAAGCTGGCTGGTGGATGCATCTAGTGCAGAATGAGTTATTTCATTCTATCTTGGCTACTCACTATGTTGAAAAGACAATCATTTTCAAGATAAAACCAAATGGAGACTATTGCAAGCAGTTCTCTGCTTTCCTGCTTCATCTCAAGGAATTCATTAGTGTCTCTGGCACAAAGAGGGAAACAGATTAGAAATGATGATGGAAGTTGTGAAGAAGTGTAAGGTGGCCAAAAAATGGGAGTAGAATGGTGGGAAACAAATAAGTAGATAGAGGAAGCGGGCAGCGTAAAAGGTTAAGTTTTTAAGTTTTTAAGTTTTTAAGAATAAACAGCTTTCTGCCGTTTATTCTGAGTAGTAACCCTAGGCTGTGCTGTGGAAGTGATGGCTGCAATGAGGATTGGACTGGCAGCTGAACAAACGTAACCACTGCTCTGCTTTTGCTATGTGTGGTAGGAGTAGCAGGTTCTGCTGATCATGAAGTGGCTGGTAAAAAGTGTGCCAGCCGTAAGCAGCTTTCCCACACTTGGCAAGGTCAGAGTGTGAAGTAAGGAGCAGGTGGTCCAGCCTGGAAAAAGAAGTAAACAAGGAGGAGATAAAATCTGAACTTTTCTCTAGACCTGGATAGTGTCCCCCAGGGCTATGAGTGAAATTTGGCAACTTTAACTTTGGCAGGAGCTAAGAATGAAATGACTGCAAAGATCATCCTTTCAGCACTGGGGATGACTCTTCAAATCAGGGTGGAAGGATACTGGCAGGGATGTGTGTGTAAGCTTGTGGTATTGCTGTCTGCATAGTTTGTATTTTCTGGATGAACAGAAGATTTCAGTTTCCAAGGCTGGCAGCCAGCACTGCGCAGCAGTAGTGAATTAGCATGAAAACAAAGATGCACTGTGCTGTGGATGTGCTTGTACTGTTCTATAACTTGTAGCATAAGTCAGTAGGAAAACAGAGCATGTAAGAACTTTAATGGAACTATAGACATAGAAATACGTTCATAAGCATCCTATTTATCGCAATTAGTAATAGCATGGATAAAATAATACAAATAATTAGTTCTAGCAAGGTTGTATTATTTACAACTCAGTGGTGGTGTTAAGGCAGTTTACATTTTAAATGAGCTTTAATTGCATCCATAGCTATAAAAGAAACTTTCCAAGCCATTAAAAATGGTATTTGCCTTCCTTGTTTTATGGTCTCTGTCTGTAGGCCATAGATACTAAAAACAATTCTGAATTATGTCCACAAAATGGAGACCAAAGTATTTCATGAAGAATATGCTTACAAAGAAGACAGATGAGTAATAAAGAAGCAAGACAATCTTGTACCTGCTGAAACTTCTTCATATGTTCTCTTTTCAGGAGCAGATTCAGTTTGAATGCCTGCCCATATCTGAAAGGGCATGAATTGAGACGAAACATAAATAAAGGCAGATGTTTGTAGTGAAATCTGTATGAGAAAGAAAAGACTTTGGTCATCTTGATGAATGTAGGTAGAACAGGCCATGGAAATTGTGGGCATGCTTTGGGGAAGTGTATATACGTACTGGGGCTGTTCATTTTACCTGGTAAGCACAAATAGAAATCAGTTTTTTAAAAATCTGATCAATTTGGCAGTTGGCGCAAGTGAAGGGCCAGGACCTCCATGGCATGCGGGTTGTGTTTGCACTCTTAAGTGAATGGTGCTGAGAGTGAGAATTTGTGGACTTTGGGATCTGGGAACAGCAACGTACTGATAAGTTGATTTTAATTTGTGAAAGTGATAAACCATGAACAGATGTCCATTTAAGTAGCCCTTATGCTCAAGGGGTTTTTTTTTGAGTCATGACTCATATAATTTAGGATGCCAGAAGAGATTCACATTTGTATGTTATGACCTAAATCTCATTTGCTATATATAATAAGGGCAGACTGAAGCAATGTAATGTGGTGATTTTTATAGTTCTACTGAGTTCCGTGATGTGATATGTTTCCACAGGCTGAAATTCTGTCTTGAGTAAATCTAGAAAACAGATTTTTTAAAAATCACAAATGGAAAACTTAAGTTTGGCTATTTCATTGTGAAATGTCTGGTAGTTTTTTAACATTTTTGTGTTTAAGAGATTGCTTCATGACAAAAAGTTAGCGAATCATAGAAGGGCCATTTAAAGCACTGCATGTTGTCTGTGGTCCCCAATTCAGAGCTCAAGCAATGTTTGTACGTTGTAGGTTGATGTCTGGCACTGACATGCACAGAAACACTAATATACTGTTTAATGGAGCTGGGAATTTCTCCTAACTCTGATTTCCTGTGGTTAGTGTCTGTTTCAAAACTACATTTATCTTTCTTACTTAAGTAATTTTTCTATTAACTAATACATGTGGTGCTATATAAATCACCTCTTTCAGTGTAAAAGGGTTTTTTCTTCAAAGGTTTGATCAGACTTTATTTTGATGGGGAAAAAGTTATTTGAAAATAGTAGTGGAATGTTTAAATGAGTGCTGCTGGACACCTACTGCTAGCTTTGATTACTTTTCAAAATAACAATGCCATATATCTCCTGCTATGAGTAACAAAAATTAAAATAGCCTCCAAAATCAAATAGTTTGTGGATTAACCCTGGAAAGAAGGTGTTCCCTCTGATGAGAAGCACTGTGGAATTTATAATATGGCAAATCCCAACTTAATACTGTTCTTTACAGTTACGTCCTGCTACTAATTAAGTAAGTAGATAATCCTGAAAAAATTGAAGAAGGTATCAACACTGACTGCAAATGTAAGAAGCAGATGAATAGCGTCCCACATACAATCTGAATGCACCTTCTCTGAGATACCCTGAGAGAAAAGAAAGTTTGTTAGAGAAGTGCATTTTTCATAATAACAGCAATACAGACTCACAGATGCGATTCAGTTTTCCAGCTGCCTTTCAAAATTCCAATTCCTTCTGCAAAATTCCAATTCTTGGTCCAAAACTATCAAATTCAACGACATTGCATGTCTTAATAGTTATTATTTTATTTCTGGTGGTATTTCATTCATAATAACATTGAAATTTCCGTGTTACTTTAAACTCACTCAGAAATCTTCCTATGTGCTTAAAAAAGTGCAAGAAACATTTTGTTGCTTCTGTTAGCTGTCCTAATTAATCCATAGTTCTTGCTAAATAATAATTAAGGGGTTTTTAAAGAAAAAATTTCCCTAATGCTGAGTCATTTCACACGAGATTTGTCATATGCGAATTGTTCTTTTTACAGCTGTTTCATCACAGAAAACAGTTACGCAGTTTGAGATTGCATTTCTGATGCTAGCAGCATGAACGTTGCCAGTGCTTATCATCTGCGACAAAATGAAACTTCATGCCCACAGATAGCCATTTTACAGAAAAAGTTAAGCTGAGGAGAAAGAAAGGCAAATGGCTTTCCCAGTGAGAGGGATCCCCGTGCTCCTGGCCAAGTGCTCTCTCTAGTAGCTGGAGCTCCTTGGTATGGCAAAGCGACTGTGTGCAAGTTGTTGTAACTTTTACCGTTATTCTGAATGCCCTCACCAGGGAAAACCATGAGCTTGGAAGTTCTGAGTAGCCATTTTTGTTCCGTTTCCACACCGCTGTTTAGTTTAGTGACTAAAGAGATGGTTTCACATACCACAAAGGGTGAAAGAGGACTAAACTGACCCTGCGCGCTCCGCAGCAGTTTGGATGTCTTTACTCTGCAACGAAAGGACTGCACGTGAGCAGTTGTTCTTGGACGTTGTCAGGGCATATGGCAAGAGTTGATGGCTGGTGGTCCGTGGGCTGTGTGGTGGCATGGGGCCAGTGGTCCAGCCTGGTAGTGTGGCCATCCCACCACCCCCAGCAAGGCTGGAGAACAGGCTGGAGCAGCTAACTGGGAGCACCCTGAGCCCAGGGCATCAGGCAAGGTCATGGTGGTGGGACAGGTCAGGCCAGGAACACACGTCAGGTTTAGGCTGGATGATGGTTATGACAATTTATATATGTGTGTACCTCATTGTGTGGACGCGAGGGATCCTGTTCATTTAACAGCAGCTCAGAGTTGGAAGCCTAAGCCTAGGTGCTTCTATTCCATTTTCACATAGGCTATTTTATGCCTTTTTTTGAAGAGTAACCAATATTTACTATGTCAGAGCAGTGACAGCAATCTGGTCAGTCCTGCAGAGAAAACATGATCAGATCAACCAATCAATCAAGTCCTCCTAGTGTTGAAAATGGGACTTGGATGGAGAAACCTCCCAAATGATGAGTTTCTTCAGCAGGGAATGGGCCAAATCTTGACTATTTGCTTTCTGACCTGGAGGTTCTCTCAATTTCAATCTGACTTACACTGTGACTGTTTAGAAGTAATAAGGTATTGCCAGTCTTCTCAGTCCTTTCAATGATCACCTGGAGATGCTCAAGATGCACAACTCATGGTACGTTGTGACTGTTCCATTTCTGCTGCCCTCTGGATTTCTGCAGTGCTGCTTTTGTGCATTTCAGCACACTATTAGATTTTAACACTACTCCTCAGTTCATCTTAACAGGCTTTTTTGTCTGAGCTGTGTTTGGACTCAGACGGTGTAACTCCATGAAGCCAAAAGGGATTTTAGTTGTGGCATGCCCTTTCACTTACTGATGAATTATTATGTCTTAACTACTTAAGCTTGTGCATACATAACAAAAACTCGCTTGACATAATGGTGTATTTGTATTCTCTGTTGTAAATTATATTACCAACAGCTTAGTGATTTAATTAAATTTTAGCATTAACAACTCTGGAATTTTCTCCTCGATCTCTTCATTGTATGGTGTTTTTGTTTGAAAACTGTGACTGTTCAGAACATTTTTTCATATGTTTCTGAAGGAAGGGATAATGTGTCAATGTATAGTGTTTAAAACCTAGCCTCGTTGGAAATCAATGAAAAATTTTCTATTAATTCATATTTTTATTAATGCAGAATGTATCTGCAAGTATATTTGCTTTATTTTCTCAGAATTTTGAGTAAACAGTTATCTCTATTGAATTCTGAATCTGAGTTCTTTATGAGATTAATGACGTCAGCATTTCACTTTATCAATTCTGTAGCAATCTGTTTATGGTGTTTTGATAGAAGTTACAGGTTTTATATTTAATTTGTATTTGGTTTAGATTAAGAAAGCCAAAATGCATGCTTGCCATTGCAGAATGATACTGCCATTCCCTCTGTCTTGATGTGGTAGTTTTGTTACCAAATATAGTATAAGTGCTTGACTGAAACTGAACCGGTTAAGAGATTATCAAATACTCTTTTATTTTTGTATTTTTGTTTGTTATATTTATATTTTTATTATTTTACTTTGGTAATCTGATTAAATTAAAAATTGTCAGAAATGAAGTTTGATGTGATTTTGTGCCAAAATAGTTTTTGATATGTACCCCATACAACTCCCACTGCACTTACCTGTTTTTATCATTACTTTGGCAGACTGATGAAACAACATATCATGGAAGCATCTAGATTTTTTTTCTTAATTGAAGAGTTATTTATAAATGTGGGCTGCTGGTGCAGTGATGAGTGGGGGCGGAGGCTGGCAGTAATCGAGCTGTTGGAGTAGTGCTTGGTAGGGTGTACCAGGAATGGGTCTTGGCATGCTGAATTGGTCGTGGGGTCATTTCTCCTAAGTGGGAACTGCCCACTTGATAGCCTTTGTCCACAGGAACATGCCAAGTAAGTAGGGTTCCCATAAAATCAACATTTGGAAAGGAAAAAGAAAGCTTTGTGTTGTGTTGTGGATTTATTTTTTTTAAATTATTATTATTCTTTTCTAACATTAGTACTATTGAAATTCTAGCAAGTGGCACTTTCATTCCTTCCCCCATCCCTTTTCTTTCTTTCTGTGTTGACAGGGTAGAGACAGAAAGGTTTGTCGTGTATTTTGGGTAAGTGCAGTGAACTGTGGTTTGTCTTCAGTGAATCAATGCTTTGTTTTAAAAGTGGTTGGTTTGGACAGGATCTGTCTTTATCATTTCTTTTCCTCTCAGGAATCACGTCCTCTCCATCTCTTCAGACGATACATGCATGCCCTTTGGTGTTTAATTTGATGGCATGAGGTTCTGGCTTGAAGGCATTTCTTTATTTAGGATCTGTGAACGATCAAAGTTATGAATGCATGTCTCAGTGTTTGATGTTTGAGCGTTCGATGCAATAATGGATTATTTGTTTTAAACTGCCACAAATACAATTTGCCCCAACTAAATGACTGGACTGACTGGAATTATAGAGAAGAAGTGTTCTGTGGTCAAAGATGAGTGGTCACCTTGTTTTTGAATAACCTACATTTAGTCTATATTAAGTCAAGTTATTGTGTCTGCTGACATATTTTTTTAATGTGCAATAAACATGGCATTACCCTACTAAATAGATATTTCCTGTTTTGCATCTTGTATCCTGCCTGTAGTCTTTGCTACAAGATGCATTGCTATTTTTCTTTTGTTTGAGGGCATTCCAGTTATTTATGGAGTCTTTGTGGAAACAGTTTTGGAACTGATTTAAAAAATTGGATATAATAGATCACATTTCTTTCTAGGTGAAATAGTGTTTGAAAACGTCTAGAGTTGTAGTGCAGTGAAACCATAAAAATATTTACAATAAGTTGGACCAAGATTTCATTGAAATTTTCTTCCAGGAAACACGGAAGATGCACAGGAATCTAAATACATAAAACAACATGTAATAAGCCATATCCAAACTGTTAATCTGAAGGTCCATTCTCAGCGCATCCTTCAGTAGTACGTTTTCCGGCAGTTTTAATATAATCAACTTAAAACAATGTCGTTGAAAATTGGCACATCTGAGGAAATGAATGCAAGAAATGTGCAAGATTTCCTTCTGTTGTCAGATACAGCCCATTCACGTCCATGAGTAAGGCCAAGGCGGTATAGCCCAGGGAGAGAAGTCCTCCACCTTGAGGAGCACATGCCTGCATCGTTCACCACGTGCTTTTAGGCAGCGGTTTTGTGAGTAAGGAAGGAGAAAGGAAATGAGTCTGAACTAGTGAGAGCAGGGCCAACACTTACTAGAGCCAGAGTGGGATCCTACAGGTAGTGTCCACATCTTACAGAAGGCAGGTTAACACGTGGCTGAGGATGAAATCCACAACATTGAGGGGCAAGTCTCTTCCGATTTGTGGCAACAGTAAATTTTGCAAAGAGGGTAAGAATGTGTAGCTGTCAATGTGATTTCTGTTTGTTTAAGTGATTTTGGATTGCCCTTTATGTTTTTATCCAAATACCCAGTAATATTGAATATAACTCTAACTTTTTACTGCACAATTCTGTTTCTTTTCCTGTATGTTGTGTGCATGCATGCCTAAAAAAACTTAGAATCACCAACTATAAAAACTAATCAGAAAACAAAGTTACTTTGGAAACAAAGGGGTTTTTACAAATGGATAAAACATACTGATATGTCTTTCTTAATTTATTTTATTCTTTGCAGGTAATTGTTTTCATAATTTATTAATAAAATTCATCAGTATTCTGATGTCCTTCACACAGGGGTGAATTTACTTGCCAAACAGAATTGTCACTCAAAAAAACCTCTTGCCTTCCTTTCTCAGAGTCAGTGTGGAAAATCAAATACTGAAATATGGATTTACTACTTGTGAAATTATTATTTTGGAAAATGATGATCCTGGAGGAGTGTTTGAATTTTCTCCTTCTTCCAGAGGTCCCTACAGTATCAAGGTAGCTGAGTCATTTATTTTAATCATTGCGGACAACTTATTTTACGCAGAACGCTAAAAAAAAGCTGCATTTTCTTTTTTACAGGAAGGAGAGTCTGTCGAGCTGCAGATTGTCCGCAGCAGAGGAAGTCTCCTCAGGCAGTTTCTGCGCTACACTGTAGAACCAAGAGACAATAATGAGTTTTATGGAAGCACAGGAATTCTGGAGTTTAAGCCTGGTGAAAAAGAGATCATAATTACTCTTCTGACAAGGATGGATGGGATTCCAGAGGTAAAAATTAAGATTTTTCTTTCTTCAGATTGTGTTCACAGGCGTATTAGTTTGTCACTTATTAAAATATAGGCAAATATATAGGAGCAGAATAAGTGTGTAATGGCTTTTCTCCCGAATGTCCTCCTAGCCTCCAAACCAGGCATTCCTTGATAAATAGAAGATGTCTTTGAGTTTATGAGTCCTCAATGGATTTTTTTTCTGTGAATCCACGTGAGGTTT
The DNA here is from genome assembly GCA_013400195.1 of Aramus guarauna. Lineage (NCBI taxonomy): Eukaryota > Metazoa > Chordata > Aves > Gruiformes > Aramidae > Aramus > Aramus guarauna. Next base: position 440,069 of record VXBL01002244.1, read on the forward strand.
TAACATCCGTGACATTCTGTAGTATAGAGTGCTGTTGTTTAATTGAACTCTGTGTGAAGAGCCACTTCCTTTTCGTTTTTTTTCTAGCAATCATCTGGTAGCTTCACTCAGTGCTCCCCAGTCCGAATTAATATTGACCTTATAGGTACATAGATGAAAAACTTGTTTTAATGTTCCTTGAAGCATTACCTATGAACTTTTCTCAAGAAATACGTGAAGTACAAAGTCCCATTAGATTAATAAAGCAAGCCGATACATTCGTTCTAAATTAGTGTGCTGTCAGTGGTTTTAAAATCTTTGCTTTCCCTATTACAAAGCCAGAAGTGTTAATAAATCGTATAGAAAAGAAAACATAGCTTTCAGGGAGCATTACAAATAGATTTGTAGTAGTAAATTGATGTAATTCTAAGTTAAGTAGACAAAGTAAGTCCTTGCCTACAATAATGCTAGATTTTGGGAGAAAATGATCCTATCAGAGATAGAAATTTCTAATTGCATCTTTGTTCTGATGGCAACGTGCAAACACATTGTGGCTGTAGAAAGTGTGTGCGATTTCCTTTTGTTTAAATTTATACCTCTTTTTGCCTGGCTAGGGACTGTGGATCTTTGTCCATTTGTTTTGGATGTGAACACTGAATATGTATTTTTATTCTGACTGAGTTTCCCTTTTCTAGCTGGATGAGATATATTCTGTGGTACTGAGTGGCTACAGTGAAATGCCAGGCAAGTTGGGGGATGCCACAGTGGTCAACATCACCATTTTGAAGAACGATGATCCACACGGCGTCATTCAGTTTCTACCTGATGAACTATCAGTCACAATAAAGGAAAGTAAAGGAGAAATCATCTACACTGGTAAATCTTTTTTATTACAGTTACTGCTTTATCTGCTGTCTGCCCGTGCAAGGCTTCTTTTCCCCATTTCACCTTTCTAGGACAATGTCTGACTCCAGTCTCCACTCAGGAGTTTGCAGAGTGGTACAGTGCCAGCATGATGGGCGGTGGAGGCTGCAGTGGAGAAGGATGGGCTTGGAAAGCCAGAGGGATCAATCCAGTAAAAAAATGGCTAGAGAATATGCCAGACAGGAGGGACGGAGTATTGATGTATGTGCAAAGTGCAACCTGGAGGTAGTAGCTCTGTTTGTGGAGCATGAAGAATAGGGTGCTATGGGAGAGAAGAATAGAGATAAATCTTCACATGAGTGACTTGGATTTATCTGTTTCTATTCAATCATCAAGTATTTTTACAGGCAAAAATTAACAAATTAGAGCAAGTTTGAACTGCTTTAATAATGGTCTCTCTTTGATGTCCTTTCATGTAGTTCTCTCACATATTCTTAGTTTTGCAAGAAGTGAATTTGCTTATTATTTCCTTTCTATTTTCTTTGTTTCAGCTTTGCTGACCTTTTTCTTCTTGACTTGTGTTGTTCTGAAGATGCACACTGACTGTATATGTTTGCATTTTTTAGCTGCTTACAGAGTTGTAAGAAACCAAGGAAGCTATGGCAATGTTAGTGTGTCTTGGGTTGTTGACCCAGCATGTACCAATGACATCTACCCAGAACAAGGGACTCTTTTCTTTGATAATCTGGAATTTTCAAAAAATATCACCATTTACTCACTGCCAGATGAGGTAAATATTTTTAGTGGTTTTGTATGAGTATATGGGACAAAGAGTAAGTGCTAAAACATTACAATTTAAGGAGAAACAAGGAATGTTTGTTTTTTAAGAGCCTGGTAGGTGTTTGTAGGAAAAATCAAAATACTTGGGTAAAACTGAGATTACTTCAGAAAATCATAAGAGAATTTGAAAACCTGTGCATACTTATAAACAAAAACAGTTAGAAGCTGAGAGTAATTGAATGTGGTTAAATTATAGAAAACTTAAATGGAATAAACCCCTTGTTTTGATAGCAGGAATCCTAATTTTTATTTTTAATGCTGATGTATTTGAAGAAATATAAGAAAGAAAGAGAGTAATTAATAATAAATAAATAAAGCTGTAGAAATAAATTACATGTTTCAAAAGCAGGAAACTTAAAGATAACTTTAGAGCCAACAGTAAAGATGAGGCGACTTATTTACAAGGATTTTAGACTGATGATGATTTCTCTGTAACTGTACGAACTGTCATTTGTCATCCCTCTTGACACACTGAAGGATCAATAAATAAAAAACAACACTCAGAAATCTCTGGTTTGCTAACCCCTTCAGCTGTTCATTTTAATTTCTTCATTGTTTTGTATGCAATAAATCAATTTTGTAATACTTTCTCTTTCAGGTACCTGAAGAGATGGAAGTATTCGTCATCAGCTTATTCAATGCTACTGGTGGGGCCAGGCTGGGCAATATAACCAGTGCGTTTTTACAGATTACAAGGAATGATGATCCCATTTATTTTGCAGGTTAGATATTACTGGTTTTAGATGTAGAATACATGCACTACCCTAAACAGATTTTACTGATGGACCAGATCATTGGCAAATCCTAATCCCAATGGAACTAGTATAAAATGTCGCTGTGTTTTGTTGTATTGAATTTGCGTTTGTTTCCTTCAGAAGCTTGCTGTATTTTCTTTCATTATTCTCTTTGTTGATGCTGGGATTGGTTAGGTGGCTAAGAACAACAATATTCTGTTGTACCCGCAAGTATTTCCATTCCTTTGCCATACACACCTTCTCTTTCACTGGGGAGAGGGATCCTCTTGGGGAGGATTAAGAAAATAAGCCACATGCAAGGAGCTCAGGCTTGAACTCAGGTAGATTTGTTGCTTGTGTGTTTTCAGAACCTCTGACAGTGAGCGTTAAAGAAGGAAGTGTTGCAAACTTTACAGTCCTCAGGAATGGATCAGCTGATGTTGCTGTTGCTGTCCAGTATATCACAGTTAATGGAGATGCAGCAGCTGAAGAGGGAGACTTTGTTCCCAGTGGAAGGAGCAGCGTCATTTTGTTCGATGTTGGAGAAAGAGAGCAGAACTTATCTGTGTATATTAATGATGATGATACCCCTGAAACTGATGAAACATTTTATATCTTCCTTTTGAATTCTACAGGTAAAATTAATGATATAATGTACGTTTAGTAACTTTTTTTTTCCCCTGCAATTTTTTAGCAGCTTGGTCTTATCATAAAGCAATATATAAGTGCCAAGTATTATATGAATAAGGTTTGCTTCAACATTTCTATGCAATTACAGTGTGTTTGGATTTTCATCTTGAATTGTTTAATTGGAAACACAAATAAAATGATACAGCTGAAACTTTTCCTGCAAAAACAACTGGAGTGAAAGTCTCTTTTCAAATGTAAATGCTCCAAATTAGATGAGGTTTTAACTTGACTACAGAAACGCAAGGCTAAAGAATGTTAGTACTGCAACAGCCTTAAGGAAAGAGGAATTCTTTTAGATTTTATGCCATGCTCCATTGTATACTACACAACTGCCTGATTTTTGTAAAAACAAACACACTGTCTTATTTTAGAGGAAAACCGTGTAAATTGGTCTCTCTTTTGTTTTTGTACTAGTGCAATGAATGCATACTTTTTTTTTAGTCTGACATTATAATTTTACAAGGCTTAATCTATAGAAAAATGTATGTTAGAAATAACTCAGTGTACCACCAGTAAAGAATGGGTTTATTATCTTAGAAATAACATTGTCTTTTTTTTTTTTTTTTTTTTTGGAAGTTACTTAGCAGAAAATGATACAAAATTATTCAGCACATACCTATTTTTGAAATAGACATCTTCTGGAATAAACCATCACTGCTGTGTAATATGGATAAGAACACACAAGTTAAATATAAGAAATAGGTAAATTTTCCTGTTAAGGAAAAGCAGGGCTTTACCTGCTTAATAAAGACCCTCCCCACCCCTAGTCCTGCCAAAACTCGAGGTGTAGTGTGAGAGCCATCTGCGATGGTGTTAGCAAATTTTGATGATTGACTGTCCTTCAGGTGTTTCTAATCTGTAGCTAAGAGGTAATAACAGGTTGTGAATGCACTGCATATCTTTTCAAAGCAAACTAAAACTGAATTGGATAGTCCATCAAAACGAGAACTGACTTGGGGGGCTGTAATTTAATAAAGCAAAGGAAAACTATCACAATTAACCATCAGACTATACCTTCACATGAGATCATGTGATCACAAAGTAAAACACCTACTAGGGATTCAGTTCAAGAAGAGGAAATATAAAATTAGATTTCCTCATGTAGACATGAATACTAAGTGTCTTACCCCTCATTACAGGCTGTAATGACCTGGTTCAGTCAATGAGACTAAGAGAGCGCTTCAGGTCACACGAAAGTGGACACCCTGTGGCTAGTCTGTGAATTGCTCACAAGGCTTCATTGATCTCCAGCTGCATCTGCCCCAGACGTTGGTAGCAGGCAGCCAGAGAATTATAGAGGAATTTTTATCAATTATTTGAGTATAAGGTAGCTTATCTATTTCCTAAGGTCAGTTGGCATTCACGGTGGTACCCAGGTCTCTTACAGAATATCAGCCTTACAGAAATGACTGGACAAAGCCATTCTTCTCTCCTTAAACTTTCTCTTTGACAATCTCTTTCTACTTTACTAACTTTCTTCAGGATCTACTGGTATTTTCTCTTACCACTCTGCTGGGAACATGTGATGGCTTTCCTCCCGGCACACTGGTCCTACAAGAATGGGTAGCTGCAGGCTCCCTTTGCCTCTGAAAGGAGGATCATATCATCACCCAGCCTCTCTAGAATCGCAAAGAATACAGAATACTTCTATACACATTCCTGAAAGCAAAAAACCAAAATTTTCTATGATCTGTTACATTTATTAACCTTGATTGTTGCATCCTTTTTGAAAATTTTGTCACACTGTTGTACCTCAGAGAAAATACAGATAGAGGTATATATGAAGTTAAAGCAGTAAACATACTGTTTACTTTGGAACAAAAGCTAGTCTAACGCTCTTAAATAGGATGAAAAATGGGATGGGAGTGGAAATAAAATGCACATGCATGGACACAGGAAGGGTGTTAGAATGTCTCTACAGTGATATTATATACACAGAAATCCTACCAGGTTCCCCTCTACTTCACAGGTATCTTTTATCTTTGCCTTTCAGATAGGCTGTGATATGGATGTAAATAAACCCTTAGACATGGTTCTTAGTTTGTATTTAGTTTAAGTGCAGTATTTCTATTCTAGGTCTAAAGGAGAGCTGGGAACTCTGAATACGTATCTTTTGACTTGACCAATTGACCAAACATGAAATACAACCTTCTATAAAATCCTTTCTGCTCAGGATCACATCTTCTCTGGTCATGTCACGTGTACTTTTTCCTGCAAATCTGACGTCTTGCTCTCTGCATGAGATGCTACTGAAGTATTTTTACTCTGATTTCCCTGTTACTGAATATCTCAAATATTGGTTTTCACTGATTGTTTTATCATTGTTCACTTCTTTGTTTGCATAAAAGCAGTTGGAGTGAGAAGGAAACACCTTCAGTTTTAGAGTTACACTCAATTCTGATTGCAGTTTTGATAAAATTCATCACTCTCTTTTTAGGGGATACTGTAATCTTTAAGGCTGGAGTGGCTACAGTTATTATTGAAGCAAACGATGATCCTAATGGAATTTTCTCCCTGGAGACTTTAGAGAAGACAGTGGAAGAAGGCAAAAGTAACAATTTTTTGTAAGTAACTTTAAAACAATACTTTTGCACTTTTTTTGAACTTTATGGTATTTTATGGATAGTACTTTGATCTAATCCCATACAAGTTTGCATTGATAAAAACCTATTAAGGGAAAATAGCTTTACTAAATTTTAGATTAAATGATCTGTAAATATATCGAAGACATCAACTGTTTTATATTGTAATTTTAAAATGTATACAGAAGTTAATGTTAAAATGTAAATAAAATAAGACTGTGGTATTGTTGTTTTCTTATATTCTCAGTAGGCTTTAGATACAGAAGAATCTTGATGATTGAGCAGAATATAACTAACAGAGAAATAAAAATCTCGACATACAGCTAAATATGACTATGTGGTTGCTCACTTCTTTTTGCACCCTACTTTGAAGCCTTCCCCTACAAACCACCAAGAATATTAGTGTGTTCTTTCTGATAGCTAGGTTTTCTTCTGTCTGTTAATTACAGATGGAAGTCTATACCCAAAGTCTGAATGTGGCTGCCTTCTAGATTGAAAATACTTTTCCCTAGTCTGACCTTTGAAAGTATTTTCCTTCCAGCCACTGGGGTATATTCAAGAATGGGAAGGGTTAAGAAATGAATTTGCTTGGCATCTTACCTTGTTTTGTTCCATAAAGTCAGAATGGGATTATAATTTGACAAAAATACTGATTTTTCATTACAAAACCTCTAGACAGGATGTAAAGATGATTTAGGTCACAATAAATGTAATAGTGTGAACAGTTAGGGAAGAGGCTGTTTCCACATTTTTTTAGTTATCTGTTACATCTTTTTGTTTGATTTTTTTTGTTTAATGACTTGAAGCAGATGCCTGTGACTGTGAATTAGGTCTTTATGCTTGTGTTACACATCTAAAGAATGAAAATCCTTGAGAATAAAGGATAGTAAATATATTGTGTGTTTGGTTTTGTTATGCTGCTCTTTGTGGTTTATTTTGTCCTTTATAATCTTATTTGCAAGATTTTTTTTTAATTATTATTTGCTGGTCTGAAGAATGATTATTTGAACTAAACATGTTTATCTACAGGTGCTTTATGGAAGCACATGATACCAAGATCACCAGTGTTTGAGGACCTTGCTCAGTCCTCCTTGATGAAATATATTTCCTAGGGAGCTGTCTCTTCTATACCCTCACTGCTTTGGCTGTTGTGTAGTACGTAACAGAAGGATCAGGGTAGCATATAACCTAATCTCTGAGAACAGCTATGGCAGCACTGGGCTTTAAAGGGAGTAATTTGAGTTACTGCAAAAGTCCTACACAGCTGGGATAGAGTGCCCTTGTTAATGGCAAAAAAGGAAAAACCTTTGGAAGCAGAAACAACATAATTGTGTTGCTGTGCCTGAACTACTTTTCCTGAACTAATTTTTCAGTCTGATGCAATCTCTTTGTACAACATTTTATTGTGCAAACAGAAGCATGTTTTTTGTATGTAAAGAATACTTTGTTAATAAGGGCACTATATGCTTCAGTTTTTATTTATAATGCCTTTTGGAAATTGGTGAAATTATGTTACCAGATAGCTATACAAAAAACAAGATCTCGGTTTTATTTACTACATTCTTAGTCTGGAATAACCACAGATTTCTGAAAGATGTAGAATATAACTCAAATTTAATACCAATGTAAGAAAGTTTAAAGAGGCTTGATGGTTAAAGGGAGAAATGTTTGTGGTTAAATATAGATGATTCTCTTTCTTGTCTAAGGGTGGCCAGGTATATAAATATTTAAGGTTAACTTACTGAACTATTATACGTTATTATTTATTATTTACATAATAAAATTGCAAGACAAAGTGATGTTTAGCTTAACAGTTCTACTTTGCTCGCAACTGCATTGGTTTCTTTTTTCCTAAGGTACCTGGGGTATACCTGGGAGTCGAATTATGCTGTGAAATGGCGGGACTTCAAAGAGGATTGTGTTGTTGTTCATGGTTGTATTTATTGTTCATGGTTATTTAGAACGCTGTATATTATTTTTCACAGTAAGGAAGATTAGTGTAATTGTGTTTTCCCTTCCTAATGAATGCTGATGCATATCTGCCAGGACGTTCACTCTTTCTGTATCATTGAACAGGGTTTTGAGACACAGAGGACACTTTGGCAATGTCTCATTGACCTGGCAGCTGTTTGATAATGGCTCTGCTATGAGGCCAGGAGAAGAGTTCTATGAAACTTACGGGACTGTGTTCTTCCTGGATGGTGAAGGATCAAAGCCAATAACGCTCCATGCTATTTCAGATAGAATTCCAGAATTCAATGAATTTTACATTCTGAAGTTGGTGAATGCTTCAGGTATTGTTTTCTATATCACCATTCCCTTCCTATCTGGTAGCAAAGAATTATGTTTAATCAATCAAAACAAAACCAAACCTGGAAAGAGCTTTGCCTTGAATCATGTCTTGATATCCTATACTTTTCTGGTAAGGCTTTAGGTTTTATTTTTAATTTAATCCTAATTTAGGTATATGAATGCAGTTAATCAGTTCCTGAATTATGGTTATACACATTTTGGTGATCTGACCTTTAAAAAGGATGCCTCTTAGTGATTTCAGAGATACAGATCTGTATGTAGTTGAAGACAAAATAAAGGTATGAAAGGCTATGCAAGTGTACCATAATGGAGGTTGGTTGGTTTGTTTGCTTTTTTCTAGAAGTCAAATCCTTGTAGTTATCACTTCATATGACTTAAATAACAACTAGTACAGGTCTGCTACTGAGCAGAGTTCCAAATCTCCTGGACTCATTCCACCTCAGTACTATTTATGGTTGTCTGTGCCCAGATAAAACTGAAAAAATGTGTTGACCTTTCCTGTAAGTGAAATCCATATGCATGCACAGAAGATTTCCTCCTCGTAATCGGTAGATCACTGCACATTTTGAACATGGAGGCTCTACCGTCACCTCATGATCTTCCTGTCATGAACTCTTACTGCACAGAAATAGATGACTAATGGCAGGACTTGACAGCAGTTTTAATACACAACTGGTTACTGATTTTGCAAGGTATCTCTGCTTCTGTTTCAGAGGCAATGGGCCAAATTTTGCCATTCCATATTTGTGTAAATCTTGGAGTAATATGAATTTGGCCCCCTGTTTGTCAAATGAATCAAAGGTAACCTATCCCATTGACTAATTCAGAGAAGTTGGAGCTAATCTTGTTTTAGCTGAAAGACAAATGCATGTTTTGCAGTTGAAAAATAGCATACTGGTTTGTTTTCTATGAAAATTGTCTCTATAGTGTTTTAAAACAATACAGTTAAATTATATTATTAAATCAGAGCATTTTCTAAGACTTTAGAGGCTCTTTGAAGAAGATTTAAGCCATTTTAGACACATATTTTATTAAAAAACCTTTAAGTAATGAGTAACTTTCTTCAGACTGTGTTGCTTGAAAACAAGCATTAACTTTTGCTCTAATTTCCATTGTATAGGTGGGTCTCCTGGTCCTGGTGGTCAGTTGTCTGAAACAAACCTTGCTGTAACCGTGATGATCCCATTCAATGATGACCCTTTTGGGGTCTTTGTTATAGATCCAGAGAGCCAGGACAGAGAGATAGCGGAAGATGTTCTTTCTGAAGATGATCTTTCCTATATTACAGACTTCACCATCTGGAGACAACAAGGCACCTTTGGTGTTGTCCGGTTAGGTTGGGAAATACTGTCTAGTACGTTCCAAGATGGACTACCAGCAATGGTAGACTTCCTGTTGCTGGGATCATTCCCAAGTTCTGTACAATCCCAGCCTCACATGAGGCGCCGTCACAGTGGAACAGATGCTTTGTATTTCAGTGGAAAAGAGGATGCATTTGGGATTATTGGTCCGGAATACCCATACAATGGAAATACTGCAGTAACCAGTTTTACATTTTCAGCATGGTTAATTCCTAACGTCGGTACTGATGGTTACGTAGTTGAAAAGGATGATGATAATGGGACCTTATATTACGGCGTGAAAATCCAAACAAACGATTCTCATGTTTCTGTAGTGCTTCATTATACAGCGTTAGGATCCAATATGACATATATGGCTAAAGCAGCAGTCCTGAAATATCTGGATGAAAATGCTTGGCTTCACCTTCTGATTACTCTGGATGAAAGTATAATTGAATTTTATGTGGATGGAATTCCAGTTCTGGGAGGAATGAAGAGCCTTAAAGGAGAAGCAATTGCTGATGGTGAGCCAATAGCCTGCATTATTTTTTTCCATATGTAAAGTTCTGCAATGTATAGAAGAGTCTAGCTCCTTGACAGGTGTATGCAAGATGCTGAAATTATTATAACTGATTAGTTAATTGAAAAGAATGGATTAAAAATACTGAGGATTTTCAAAAAGCATATGGAAATTAGAGCAGGGTAAGTTCCAAATAATTTAGAACTATAACAGTGCTTGGATTGCAATAATTTGAAAATAATTGATAATTTAGAATTATATTTATATATGTATGGTTATCATGTATACCTACTGTTATATATGTATGCAGTTAATAATTTCCATAAGATTTACAGCGCTGTAGCTGAGAAGGGACTATTTTCTCCTCAGTTACTGAAGCAAAATACAATAATGATTTTATTTCTGGTTGTGTATTATATTACAAGTAAGCCAATATCTTGTAAGTAATAGAATTTTTCAGGGTGTAGATTTACTTAAGAGAGTATGTACATGGTATATAAAAATTATGCCTGTAGTTTTAATAGTGTTCCAAGGAACATTAGCATGTGTAGTTCAGTTTATCTAACTGGATAGTCCCAGATGTGATTTTAGTCATAGCTAACCACTATGGGCATGCACTTTGAACTAACAGCAGTGACCAGAGAAGTATTAGAACAATTCCTTTATAAAGTCAGATATTATGTGGATGGAATACATTTATGTTTACTCTTTCTTTTGCAGTTTCCGACTCTTCCTCATGCTTTTTTTTTTTTTTNCTTTGGTGGGGATAGACAGTGAATGATTATCAATTTCTTGAATATATAATTGCCTTTTCTGTAGTCAAAGAAGAAGAATTAAAAAATGTACAGTGATGCTAAATGCATATACATCTACATGCATATATGTACACAAACATTGAGTGAGAACAGAGAAGAGACTTCATTAATTGTATAGTGTAGCATTTTATTTCTGCCTGTAAACTTCCAGTGGTTGAAGTCAGAGAAATGAATTTGCCCTCTGTAACAAAGTAGTACCTCTGCAATTAATTTCCATCAGACTTGCGGTGCTGTAGCTCAGAAAGGATTGTGTTTCCCCTCAGTTTCTAAAACAAAGATGTGTGAAATGCAATAATGCTTTTGTTGCTAGAAGGATCTGAGTCGTTGCAAATTTTGTGTATTAGTGGAGATGGCATGTGCTCTGTCTGGAGATACTACAAGTATAAGGTAAGGATTCCACCTCTCTCCATCTAATGTTGGATACTACACAGTGGTGAGCATAGCAGCCCAGTTTTTCTCACCACCCTCTGCAATGTGCCCTGGGACCATTATCAGTTGCTGTGGTTGCTCGTCTCTAGAGCTGACACTCGGTGTCACATGTATGCCAGCACATTCAAGAGCACGGTTTCTTCCAAAACCAGAAGACAGCTGGAAAGAAGAGCGATCTATGTGTTTTAGCACAGTAGGAATGACTATGAGCTACCAGCCTAGTATATTTGTAAAGAAGGCAGCTGTGATCCTGTGATTTGCTGAGTAGGGTAATGGTTTGGAGACAGAGACATGCTAATGCTGTTGTAAAAAGCATTTGGAATTTGGTGTACATTTCTGAAGTCCATATTCCCAGTGCACTGGGGGAAAAGCATGTCCAGAAGGGCTAACGCAGTGGTGATGAGTATCATCGGAATGGATCAACTGTCCTAATAGAGAGAGACAAAATGGGGTCTGTTTAGCAAAACTAAAGGTGAGAGGGGTTGCAGTTGTGCTCTAGAAAGCTCTCACTGAAGGAAAAAGAGAGGTATCCAAGTCTCACAAAAATGTGGGATGGTGACAGTGTGCTGGTAGAACTAGTAGGGTAAAAACCCTCAACCGTTTAGGGTAGAATTGTTTGACCTGTGATGATCTACCTTTAACACTGAGATGAGGCTCGAGGAACCTCCTGGTTTTGCATTTCAGGATCAATGTGATTTCTAATCCACAGATAATAAACAGTTTACCATTGATTTTCAACATGTGCAGCTATTCAGTTGCAGATTTATTACTTTGAAGAAATACCATAACATGAGGAAAATTATAATTTCCTTCTCAGGTCCAGGAATAATGAGAATTGGAGCAGGAATCAATGGCAGCAGTAGGTACACAGGGCTAATGCAGGATGTAAGGCTTTATGAGCGTAAATTGACCCGAGCAGAGATCTATGAACTCCATGCAACTCCTGCAAAAAGTGATGTCCACCCTGTCTCTGGGTATTTGGAGTATCGTCAAGGAGAGACCAATAAATCGTTCATAGTGTCTGCAAAGGATGACAAAGAGGAAGAAGGAGAGGAGTTGTTCATCCTAAAGCTCATTTCTGTGCATGGTGGAGCTCGAATTTCACAAGAAAATACCACAGCAAGATTAAGAATACAGAAAAGTGATAATGCTAATGGTTTATTTGGCTTCACTGGAGCATGTATTCCTGAGGTAAGGTGTTTGTAAGGAAAATTATAGGTGAAGTTTTGGACACAGAAAAATTAATGGCAAGACCAATTGGCCTGCACAGGGTCTTGATTTCACATTGTTATTTTTTTGTACTTAAGCATAGTTTTTCTAGAATTTGGAAATGTGTAAACTCCGTTCGTACAGCCTCAGTTTCACTGGCATTTGCAATATAATTTTTAAAAATCCCCCACCCTCAATTATTTTTCTTAAGAAAATTTATTTTATTACATGAATTGAAGATCAAAGCTTAGATTTTTCTAGATGAACATTTTTTTACTTCTGTCACATCTGAGACCGGGTTATCAATTAAAATATAAGATTTAATTTTCTTGTTTGGAGAATGGATTATTACAAGATTTTTATTTCATTTTTCTGTGTCACATGCTATGTTTGAAAGAATTTTACTAAAGTCTATGCAATGACAAGGTGTGATGTATTTTTCCATAATCATTTGCTATCATAAAGTATAAAATATAAATTGCATATGTTTGCTGTGAATTTGGTTAATATTAGCTGTGTGTTGGGTTTTTTTTAAACATTAACTTATTCTGTGGTGGTTGCCACCACATATGCCGTGTATAAACTTGAACTTGCTACTTGTTCAGGGAGGATTGCAACATAATTCATTTTTACTTCTTTAATCAATTATGAGGGAGAAAGGCATGATACCTCTTTCCATTGGTACTGGATTATTTTGAAAAACAAATTTCAGAATACTTTCCAATTTGGGAACTCTCATGACCTTTTAATTACGTTCTTTCTAACCGAAGAGCTTACGATGTGTTTGAAAGTCACCATCTTGCCTGAGTGATACTGGCTTTCAATTCGTTCCACTTTGTTTTCTATGTGCCTACCATATGCTATGATAATAGATTCCATCAGTCTCAAATGCCACTGATAATACTGTGATGCCACAGATCATCAACCAACCACGAAGCAAAATTAAAAATTTATATGGCATGTTAATTGTTTTGCACTTATGTCCAGATCACCAGGGAAGGATTAGAGCTCTCAGTGATGATGCAGATATGCAGCATTGTTTTATCAGTAGTTTAACTGCTTTATGTGCATATCTGTCTACTATGCAGCTGAAGGCATGGGCAGTATCTGCACTGTGCTATACAGCACCTCTGAAATTTAGTGCTTAAAATAGCTTTAGCCTTTCTGGAAATTTTCAGATAAAATTATTTTCTATTTTAGCTCTATGATGATAACTTTCTAAAACATACGATCAGTATCAATGCTTACTTTGTTCCAAATATGTGAAACTGTTGCTGCTCAAGTCATGTTCTCTGTGAAAACAGAATTGTAAAGAGAGCTGTAGCACAGAAAATTTTTGAAAGTTTTTCCTGAATGATGATAATATAGTTTAATTTTAATGTATCTTTTTTTTTGCCCATAGTTGGGGTAAGAAGGAATCCAGATCTTTCTGTAAATTATTGCTAATGAAAATTGAAGTAATTGACGTTAATATAAAACAATAGTTCCCATTGCTTTTGTCACATACGTTTCAAGCATTTTGATTCTGTCTTTGGCATGTAGTTTGGGGGAAGAGATTGTGTCCAAAACAAACAACAGGGTATACTTATTCACTTACCTTTGTGGTCCTCAGGGACACACTAGGAAGCTGTTGCAAATTCCACTAAGATTTTTCTGACCACCATCAAGTTTAGTTTCAGCTTCCTAGCACTCCAAAAGTGCTGAAAGTAACACAATGGCAATTTTTCTCCTGAACATTTGACTAGCATTACAGTTTCCATCTTTTGCATTTATCGCCTTGATTTACTTTGACAATAACAAACTTTCCAATTTCTTGCTTCCTTCCAGACTGCCGATGAGGGTTCCACTATATCCTGTGTCGTGGAGCGTACAAGGGGAGCCCTAGACTATGTGTATATAAATTACATTATCTCGCAGGTTGATTCCACGGGCATTAATTACTCTGTTACCGATTTTTCTAACAGCACTGGCACTATCACATTCCTGCCTTGGCAGAGATCAGAGGTAAACCCTGCCTTCCTATTAACTATTCATCCTGTCCTTTGCAAACCTGCTGGAAAACACCTTCTGAGGGTGCTTGACTGGTTTTCATGCAGGAGAGTGTTTCCTTCACATGGCTTTTGTTATATTTGGCAGGGTTTTTTGCATCACTGACAACGAACATTTGATACAATAGATGCTTATAGATCTGTGCGTATCTTGGTTCAGGGGTCACTATGTGTGCATGTACATTTGACTGTGCATAATATATGTGATATGCTTACATATATGTATATCATATATATATTGAAGTGAAGATACTCCAGGGCTGAAATAATACATCCAGCTACTTTTGAAATTGGAAAATGTACTGGTTTTGGATCTCATATTTATCTCCACATCGATTAAATAGACAGCAGTAAAGATCTCTGCTGTAATCAAGTGTCTTGCAACCACTGTTGGCCACATTCTGTACCTTTTGCTTAATCTGTTTCAGTGAATTCAATCCTGACCCACAGCACAGGAATTTCACATTTATTTGAAGAAGAGGTGTGGGACCACAATACTGTAGAAAGTTAATGTGTGTTTTCTATTAGCATTCGTAAAATAGAAAGGGTGAATTGTTAGTAGAAAATGCTGTTCTCAGTTTCACGTTTATCCCTCTGCTGAAGTCAGCGTGGACTGACTGAAAACCACTGACACCATTTGAAAGGATCCCAGTGGCTGCACTAGAACTGTGGATCTGACCCTGGTTAAACCGTGTAAGTGATTAGAGCTTGGCAAAAGCTTGTGATATCTGAAAATAGTTTGTTCATGTCGCTGTTTATTCAGCTTTGATTCTCCATTGAATCATATTACTGCATTGCATACAGTCATGTGAAGCAAAAATTTCCAAAGCTTTTCTAATCTGGCAGCGTGGATGAGGCCTGCCTTATTCTGTCTAGTGGAGAAAGGGGCTGGCACAGCCCCTTATTCCACTGCTGTCTGGTCCAATTTATTGTCTACATGCGAAGGAGGTCATGGGCATGGCCCTAAGAAACAGATTGGGAGCAGTTGCTCATCAGGTGAGATATCCTGAGAGACTTTCCACTGATGTTTGTAAGCTACACGTTCCCACACCTCCAAATATGATCGCCTACTTAAATCTTTTCTTCTGTTTGTCTGATCGCATCACAACATATAGAAAGCTGGAATTGTCTGAGGTGAATATGTTAGGCGGTGCAGGGCAGGTTATGTTAATTAATAGTATGATCCACAATCTCAGGCGTGAGGTGGCACAAAAGGCTTGATGTACTTGCTCTCTAAATTGGATTAATCACTGTAATTTCTCTTCAGAAGAACAATTTCTTCAAGATTTTGAAATCTATCAGATATTCACTTTCAATATACACAATTTAAACTATGCTTATTTTAAGATATGATAATAAATAATTGCTTGCTTGACTATGCATTTATGTAACGTGAAGCACTTAAGAAAATACATATTCTAAACATAAGATATTATCCTAGAAGTTAGCTTAAATTATGTGGAAACCAAAAATGTCCACATTACTTTCAGAACTACACAGCAGGTGGAGCTGACTGACTAATCAAAGAATTTGATGAGCTAGGCAGAGTCGTGAAGCTCGTAAGTGATGTATGTTGCACAGTTTGATTTCTCCATGATTTGGTCCTTCTCTAGGTCTTAAATTTGCATGTTATTGATGATGACATTCCGGAGCTAAATGAATATTTCCGTGTGACATTAGTCTCTGCAGTGTCTGGAGATGGAAAACTAGGTTCAACTCCTACCAGTGGAGCAAGTATAGATCCGGAAAAAGAAACTACAGATATCAGCATCAAAGCCAGTGACCACCCCTATGGTAACAACGATGGAGATGATACAGTCTTGTTGCAGATAATTGTGTAGTTCTAGCTCAACGGATAAAAACTTTGCTTAACCTTGGTAGTTGAGGAAGCAGTGCTAAGTGTTGCACTTCACCTAACTTGAGATTAGTTCATAGTCTTTATACAAGAGTGAAAGCTGAGTTACTTATTCTTGAGAATATTACAAAAAAAGCTTCAAGGCTGCCCTGACCAAACAGGCAACGATTCCCTGCCGAGAGCAAATAAAAGTTGCATGTAGTTGATCCTGTGCAACTTTTTCTCAGATGAGAATTCCTGACGAAGAGAGACATTTCCACATGCTTATTATGCCAATAAGTACCCAATGCTATGACACATTAAGGCTCTTTGGGAAGACCTGATTTCATTTTTGTGCTGCGGCTTTATCAGGACTGACGTGGATATCTGAGAGAGGGTAACATAAACAGCACATCCCTGGAAATAGCATGATTGAGACCTAAGGGCGTATCAAGAATTGCGTTTTGATTTCAGAAACACTAAATATAAATATTATAAATAATTTGGTTTCAATTTATTATCATAACCTAAATTTGGTGTGAAAAGCCAGGTAAATAGTACTTCTTGTCTGCCAGGTCTGCTGCAGTTCTCGGTGGGGCCACCTCCTCAGCCCGGGGATGAAATGATTCTGCCAGCCGCTGCTGTGCCCCATGTTACTATTAAAGAAGAAGTTGGACGCATCAGATTACTGGTAGTTCGTGCACAGGGCCTTCTTGGAACAGTTCTGGTGGAATACAGAACAGTGCCACTCACAGCTTTCAGTCCTAAAGATTATCAGGTATGGCCACTGCCAAAGTGTATAATTATTTTAGAATGTTATTAACGTTATTGGTCCTGGAGATAGCCTTCAGTTTGAGTATTTTAGCCCAGCTATGATTCTTTTCACAGAAAGGCTTTGTTTTATATGGTGATGTGATAGATGAACGTGTAATAATCACGTCAAAATTAAATATAAGTATGTGACTTTTACCTTCTTTCTGTGAAGCATGTTGTATTTCCTAGGAAAAGCTTCTAGTTTTAATTTCCTTTTTCTGAAGAGAATTGTCAATGCAGCAAGAAGGGATTTTCGCTATTGTTAATGAGTATGTCAAACTTTATATGACCATTCAGGTGCATGTACAGATTAAGATTATGTTTGTACGTACTGGGATTTGTACATGTTCGACAAAATAACCTGTACGTATCCGTGTTGGCTCAACTGACTGATATTTGTGCAGAAAAATGTAGATGAATGCAGATGCCCATAATTCTGTGAATTTAGATGCATTTTTTTATAATAAAGATTCAGCAGATTTTTTAAAAGCTTAAGTGAAAAGTAAATGTTTTGACAAAGATAAACAAAATCAAGGTTCTATTTTTTCATATGAATGAAAACATTAGACTTGAACAAAAATATAAGGAGCTTTCCTGTTGCAGGCTGTTGTGGGCATGCTGGAATTTCAGCCAGGAGAAAGATACAAGTACATTACTGTTAACATCACTGATAATTCTATTCCTGAATTAGAAAAAACTTTCAAAGTGGAGCTGTTGAACCCAGAGGGAGGAGGTAAGGCACATTTGTCAATCCATTGGTTCTATCTTCATTATCTTTATTCACCCATTAAAATCTTACCTTTCCTAGGTGTACTATTTCCATGTTATTTCTAAAGGCAAACAAACACTCCCACATCCCCCAGACAGCTGTGATTTTTCTTAGGAAAGAACTGTTCTTCAGATATTTTGTTAATCGTTGCTAGAAACCACCAGATCCCGAAGAAAGTATATTATTACCATGCATTAGGTCATTTAAAGGCAATTGCTGCTTTTCACATTACATAATTTCATGGTTGATAATGAGAATTAAAATAAAGTAAAAAATACATTAATTTGAAATTAATTTTTTTTAATGTGTAAATAATTAGAAAATATTTAAGTCTATACCGCCGAAGTATGGGTTTTATCTGCCACTTCAGTGAAATCAGAGGAGTTGTGATACTCTGGCTCAAAATTTATTCAGCTTGATTATAGCAGTAGGAGACTGTGCGTACTGAGAGGCATAGGGAGTTTATCTGAGCTGGAGACGTAGCTAGTAGCTCTGCAGAACAAGAAAAACACAAAGGAAATCCTGGTGTGAGATGTTAGTCTCACAGGGGAGGGCAAGCATCAGTGCTCTTGCCACAGAAAACCACTCAGCCCTTACAGAATTTGTTTCCATTGGAGAAAATATTTAAGGGAGATTATAAAGCTGGTTGGAGGAAAAAAAAAGTAATTAGAAATGTTGACAGCCATAAAGTGACTTTTTAACTGATGTTATATTTTTTTAAGCAATCCAGAAATGCTAGTGTGATGCTTTCTGGGAAGTTATATCATACTGCCTTAAATGCCTATGGGGCATCATGGCACTATCGTGCAACATAATGATTCTTTTGACAAAAACTTCAGACCTTTCATGTATGTGGACTTTTTGGTGAAATTGTTGCTTTGTTAAATGAACTTTTCTCTCTCTCTCTCTCTCTTTTTTTTTTTTTTTTTTTAATTGGAAAACTTAGAGCTAACGTCAGTAATTCAGTAGGCAGATACCCTCTTTTTGACCTTTCCAACACCATTGCCAGTACAAAACTTAGGGTAAAGTCCCCATTATTTAAGTTTTCTGAAGATTTTTTGAACTTTCTGACGTGTTTTCACTTTGTGAGAAAATATTAGAATAAGAGAGTTTGGGGGGGGTTTAGCTCCTGGTTTTTGGTTTGGTTTGTTTTTTTTTTTTAATTTACATTTCCAATTTCCCCATGACAGACTTCATTTAGGAGGGTTAAAGGGGAAATAAAAAAGAGGGGACACAAAGAGGGAAAGAAAGAAAATAGAAAACAGAGATGAACGTGTTTTTTCCTTCTGACTTCCCATTGCTATTTCCAATGTCATAAATTAAATATGTGGCATATACAATACTTTTTCTGGCTTTTATCAGCAATCCCGTGTACTTTCATATCCAAAATTGATACCTTCCTAGAATACTTCCCTCTCCTTTTGTGTTGTCCAAAAATGTTTAAATTACTTTCTGCTTTCTCTTTATTTATAAATGTATATATGTGTATATATCTGTATGTCTGTCATCTTAAAGTTGCTGAGCTTTTTAGAAATGATGGCAGTGGTAGTGGTGATGGGAACATGGATTTCTTCCTTACAACTGTCCATCAACATGGTAAGCATTTTCAATTAATCCTATTTTTTATTACTAACTGTAATATCCCTCATAAATTACTATACTGACACAACTTGCCATAATTTTACTTTACTTGCAGTTACAGGTGATTATATGCATTTGTCACAAAGTTCTGTCAAAACACTCTTTTCCATTTTAATTTAAGCATAATTTCAATAGCAGTCAGTGTTTTGTGTAACACAGAAAATAACAGATTCTGTACCTTCAAAACTATATTGTTGTAAAACACAATATAGTAATTCCAGAAGTACAGTTTGGAAAATCATTTTGCAAACAATTTTGCATCAGTATGGTGTTTGAAAATCGACCAATTTTCTGGAGAGCAAAAAGCAAAGACACTTTTTCAATTGAAGGTAATTTAAAAATTACCTGATTGTATGCCTTGATACGTGCTTTACGTTACTTTGATTCTCTGCGTCGCAAAATTGCTCTTAAAGAAAAGTAAGCTATGTTAGATTTTTTAAAGGAATATTTTGATTGGTTCTCATTTCTTCTCTTTAAGTATGTTTTTATATCATGACATATGGAAAACAAAGATAATTTAATACTAATAAAATTTAAAAAATAGTAGATAGAAAAATAACATAAATTTTGGGGGAAAACTGTAATTATATAGGATTTCAGATTAAACCCTACAGATCTGAAAATGTTATATGAGCATTTGGATAATCCAAATTGAATAATTTATCCAAATTGAATAATTTATTCCCCTGTGACAGCCTGATTTTCAATTTTATTTGTAAATGCAAAGTCTTTCAGTTTGAATCTGAGAGTAATTCTGTGGTTTAGCCACTTTTTGGAGCTTCCTGGGTTTTTTTGAAGTGCAGTTTCCCTTTTCCTTGTTTCCAGAAATGGTTTCCGTAAATGCCAGGCTCTTTCTGTCACTGAGCAGCAAGTTATCTCACCCAAGACAATCTTTTTAGCAGTAGGATTTACCAGACCTTTTTTTTTCCCCTTTGTTTTTCATTCCATGTTGGAATGAGACCTGCATTCATCTGAACTATCTGCTTACACTGTGGTTTACCATGTAACTCCCCACCAGCCTAAATTCTGCTCCATTGTCATTCATTAGAACTGTGCTTTTATTTCTGTTCCTCCCTTAAAATATGCATATTTATTATATTTTTTTGTTGCATAGCTCCACAGAAGGGCTGCCAGGACTGCATTACTGAAAGTCAGTTCCTTGTCCATGTGGATAGTTATCATGCTTTTCAAAACAACAAATGGATACACCAGTCATGCTCTCCGTGTATTTTTTGTAACATAAGTATTTAGCTGTTTTCTTTCATGTAAGAAAAGATGCTAGAAAAAAATAACCGTTTTTGGAACTTGCACTTAACAGCTAGCTTGGGAATTGCATCCCACATCCTTGTGACTATTGAGGCTTCTGATGACGCTCATGGTGTGTTTGAGTTCAGTACTGAGTCACTCTCGGTAAATGGAACTGAGCCTGAAGATGGAGAGAGCGAGATTGTGCTGCAGGTTAGAAAGCTTTGAGACTCATAGTGCTGTGCACTCCTCTTCTGTCTCTGTTTTTACTGGCTGTTTTGTTCCTATGATTTTGCAGTGAGTCTGTAAGTTTTATAACAACTTTGTCACGCACATCTGTTTTTCCGTTTCATACTGAGTTTTCTAATGTGTGTCATTCAGCTTGAAACTAAAATGATATAATAATAATATCCACAGTTTTAAAATTACTTCTACTTGTTTACATTTGAGGTAGTACTATCTTAAAATAGTAGTGCTGATGGTACAAAAAAATACAACAAAGATGAGATTATAAAGATAACACTATTTTTTTAAAAGATGAATTTATTTTTAACCCATCATGTCAATGTCTTTACTTTATTCCATCTTGTACTTTTATGTTTTTCTTTCTCATAGAACAAAAATGTACAGATTTTTTTTTTTTCACTTAGGTTGTGCGAACACACGGGGCCTTGTCTCGGGTGACACTGCATTGGATCATAGTCTGTGATCTTACCAAAGACCTGATCTCTACAGATGGGAATGTAACGTTTGATGTTGGCCAAGCAAGAGCAAACATTACAGTACAGGTTTCTCCTGATGAAGTTCCTGAGTTGGATAAAGTGTTTTCAGTTTTGATCATCAATGTCTCCAGTGGTCGTATTGGAAATCATACTAATGCAACATTAACTATTTTAGCTAATGATGATCCATATGGAGTCTTCATCTTTTCTGAGCGAAACAGACCAATAAAAGTTGAGGAAGAAACAAAAAATATCTCCCTGTCAATAATAAGGTGTGGTGGTCTCCTCGGTAGAGTAATGGTAACATACAGAACTATTGGTGATGATGAAAAGCCACCCTTTCTTCCGCCTGATGTTGTTAGAGCAATAGAGGGGAGAGATTATATACCCATTACAGGTTACATGATCTTCGCACCCAATGAAAGCGAGGCCACGATATCTTTGCCTATTTTGGATGATGATGATCCTGAGAGGTCAGAATCTGTTTTTGTGGAGCTAAGCAGTATCGTTTTGATTGAGAAAGTACAGGATCGGCCAAGTAAGTATCTTACATATGTAAAACCTACAATTTAAATATGAAGGCTAGTATTTATATTTAATAGGATAAAATGCAACAAGTTAAATGATAGACTTTTTGCCTCTGTCAAACTCTGTATAGCTAATAAATCTCTGAGTGTGCTGTTGGCATATATTTCCTTTAGCACAGTATTTTGTCAGGGATGGTTGAGCATGTCTTTATCCCTTTTGCATCACCTTATCCAAGGCCTTTCAGGCCAAATACGATACAGTATTGTTTTTGTGCACTAATACCTGTTCATCTAGTGTTGTTCTGTACAGTTCAGTATTAAGAAATAATTAAGATAGTTTTGCTTATGGAAAGCCAAAAAAGTCTTTTGAAAACAAAGTGGTGTAGAATTGCAGCTGCATGTTGGTTTTTTGGTGTAGAGGATGTTTGTTTCATCCTTCATTCAGCTAAATTCAAGTCATTACAGCCTGATTTGTGCTTCAAAGCTTCTTGGCATGTCTAATTGCTGTCCCCACCCCAGATTAATCTTCATATTAAGGGAAACATCAAATATAATTCTGCTGGGAGGTTGAAATCTTATTTATATTTCAACATAGCAAATATAAAAATTAAATTATTCTGAACTGTATTCATCTTACTACTGGCCTTATGGACTAATAAATTAATAATTTCACAGTGCCTCATCTCTTCAAAAAAATAATGGCTTCTATGATCCTCAGTAGGGTAGAATAACAAGTTATTAAAAATTGGGATTTTTCTGCAATAATATAATCCAAACACCAAAAGTATGTTCGTGCAGTTTGTAGTTGTATTTTGTCAAATTCCAAAAAAGACTATTTTGGTAAAAGCTAGTGGCAACTAACTGCCAAACTCACATGTATGTCTGTGAACTCTATAGCCATAATAGCAAGCATCTCAGGCACCCCCTCACTAAATTTTCTTTACATTTCAGTTGTAAATTCTCCTCGACTGGGATTAGTGGGTGAGACAATAGCTCATGTAATTATCAATGCCAATGATGATGCTTTTGGAACACTTCAGCTTTCAGCTTCAACTGTGCGAGTTGCTGAAAATTATGTTGGACCAATCATTAACGTGACCAGAACTGGGGGATTATTTGCAGATGTTTCTGTGAAATTTAAAGCTATGCCAATAACTGCAACAGCTGGTAAGGAATCAGAATAGCAGAAGTATGCAGTCTGTGTTAAAGTGGAAAGAGCACACTGTATGCTTTGAGCAGTCAAAGCAAACAAGTGTGTATTGAATGCACTATTGTATAACAAATACAAAAAAAGAGTTGCAAAACATTTACTGGTTCTGCTTAGCAAATAGGAGTCAAAGCCCTATGGGGGAGACCATGCATCAGCTTTTAGAAAGCTCTGAGACATCTACCAAGAAAAATGAGTGAAGGAATTGGGGTGTTTGTTTCCCTAGTAGCCCACCATATCTATAAATAAATAAGTAAATAAATAAATAAATAAATAAATAAATATACTGTCGTAGTATATGTAGCTACTGTTTAGTCCTGTGTGCATATTTAAACCCACCATGCATTGTTTAGGTGAGCTTATTGGGGATGAAGTGAGAGCTGGGGACTCAACTGTAAAACAAACAGGCAAAAAGCACTCGAAACCCAAGAAGGTTTGAGCTT
>VXBL01002244.1:463676-479347 GCA_013400195.1 Aramus guarauna
CTCCAGCTGGTCCCGGCTATAGAGAAGCTACATAAAGCAAAGAGCAAACTTATGAAGTGTGCAGAGTCAAAACCATTTAGGCAGTTACAAATCAAAGCCACTGTATTTCAGCTGTGTCCAAGATTGAATAGGTGGGTGGTACATGCTCTAAGAACGGGTATGTTAGTTTCCTTTTTATGTAACAGACTTTTCTAAATAAGTGTGTAGCTAGATTGATGTCAGAGTATGCTTTCAATTAGTTTCTGAAGCAGAGCCATGGTCTAGTGTATCACAGTTGTTCTTCCTGACGTTCTTAGAGACGAGTTTGCCTTGAAGTGAGGTCCACACACAAAATGTTCCCTTTACTGTAATCTACTTTGACAAAGGTGCTTCTGTTCACTTTTATCTATTGGGAAGCCAGAGAGCAATGAGAAATCAAGGATAGAAACCTCTTGGTAGTGTGACCTTGTCAATGGAAGGCAATAATGGACCTGTTGTAACTACCTCTTGGTCTAACAGTGGAAACTCTGTTTTGGCCAGACTAAGTTTTATTTTAATCCACCCAGATTTCTAAAAGGCAATGGGAAATAAAAAAGACTGTGTTGTCTGGGTTTGAAGATTAAAAAAAAAACAACAAAACAAAACACCATAAAACAGAGAGGAATGCATGTGTAGGCAAAAAGAGAAGATAAGTATTACTGATGATGTTCATTACAGTGAACATAATGCATTAATATTCTATGTGTTTTAGTGGTTTCTTTTTTTTTTGTCTACAAATCTAGGCGAGGACTACAGTGTAGCCTCATCAGATGTTGTCTTACTTGAAGGAGAAACAAGTAAAGCTGTGCCAATTTATATAATTAATGATATCAGTCCTGAAGTGGAGGAGTCATTTTATGTTCAGCTGCTGAATCAAACAACAGGAGGAGCCTTGCTTGGATCTTTGACTAGGGCAATCATAACTATTGAGGCATCTGATGACCCATTTGGATCCTTTGGTAAATGCATCTTATTTGCATATTTTCTCTCTTCTGTTAATACTTTTAGTGCAGATTTGTGGGTGAGCTGTTACTGGGCAACTGAATACTAGTTTTCAGAAGATGAAGAGGAAGCCTGGATGAAGACAGTGAAGGAAAAGATAAGATAAACTAAATTAAAACATGTAATTAAGGAGTAATGGTGCTTTAAGAAAACAAAACAGTATTATTTAGTCAGTTAATATAGCAAAATTTTGGAATCTTCCAATAGAGACAGATGGATTTTAATTTACTTTTTAATTTTTTTATCTATTCTAAGTGCTATATTTCTGCAATAGGTTTAAGCCAAAATCTGCATTCTAGTATCTCCTGCTTAAGTAATTTGATATCTTTCTTTTACTAGATAATCAGCCAAAGCAGATTTAAAAAGCTGGGGAAATTGAAAAATAGAAGGAAAAATGGAATTCTGTTCTCTTATTTTCTGTCAAGTACTTTACTTTTTCTTCTGCCTGTTATGATCAATAAAATGAATTTTGTATACTTTCCAAGATTAGTTTCATTATGCAGGTTTTGAGAAGGTTTTTGATGATTTTAAAGATTTAATAATATTTTAGAAATCGATCTTTTTTGCTTGCTTTTTGGTTTTTTTTGTGTGTTTTCCTGCCTTTTCCTTTGATTTGCCCTTTTCTCCCTACTTAATTCCTCTTTTGTTCCGTTTAATTGTTCCATTTTGTCAGTAGAAGAAGGTAGAGGAAAGAAAGAAAAATGTCAAAAATAAATAATTCCAGATGGATAATTAATAAATTTATTTCTTAAAAACTAAAAGTTTAGTACAAGGAAGACTTTTACTTGAAAGAATTTTAGTTGGAATATGCTGACTTTCTTTTTCACTGAGTGAAAAAAAGCTAAAGAGTTTCCTTGCTGGGAATAATTATGGAATTGTCTTCTAGGAGCTTAGAAACAGCTCATGGTTAGCCCCAAACAGTGGGTATGTTGGAATAAACTTTTTGGATGAGAGCTTAATTTTCACACTAGTTTCCTCTGTGGTTGAAAAGATTAATACTTGAAAGTTTGCTTTTAAGTTTAAACCTGATTAAAAGTGACTTACCTGTGCAAGTACTTCAGGAGTACTTCAGGAGTAGATGTATTTACTTTCAGTGTCATTGTCAATGAAATACGTCTCTCTGTGCTGTACTTCAGTTTTTCAGATCACCGAATTCACTGTGGAGGAGCCTGAATTTGGATCAGTAACCATAAGTCTGCCAATAATCCGCAACGCTGGGACACTGGGTAACGTTACTGTTCAGTGGGTTGCTACCATGAACGGACATCCCGCTGATGCTGACTTGCAGGTCGCCTTGGGTAATATTACTTTTGCCCCTGGGGAAGCCATTCAGATGTTGCTGTTGGAAATCCTGGCTGATGATGTTCCAGAAATAGAAGAAGTAAGTAAAGCAGTTATGGCTTTCTTGGATACTATTAGAGTTTTAACTTGTTATAGAAATATGTGCGAAGAAAAACAAGGAATGTTCTGGCAGAAAGGTGCAAGAAGTTCAGGTTTTACTTTGCTTGTGATTATTGTTAGAAATACCAAAAATTGTTTAGCTGCATTATTTTTTTCTTTTTTTTTTCTTTTTGAGATTGTCCATGTAGAATTAACTCAGGCCTCCAATGGTGGTGCTATTGGGTTAGATGGCGTGGCAAATATTATAATTCCTGCCAATGATAATCCTTATGGCACAGTTTTCTTTCATCAATCCTTATATCGAATTCAGGAGCCACTAGAAAGAAATTTGCTTGCAAATATAACAGTCAGGCGAAGGTTTGTATAATGTTTGTTTTATTTATATCTATTATTTTTTCTTTCCTTTTTTTTTTTTTTTTTGTCTTGGCTATAATTTCAAATGTCATGCTTCTCTTGTAAAAGTATTTGCAACATTTTCTTGAGCTGCCAGCTCAATGCATTTTTGTTTCATATACATTGTTCTTGAACTAAATGTCTGCTTATTAGAAATGTACATATAGTACTTTAATGTAATATACATTGTAATGTACAATGTATAATGTACCTAATGTGTATATATGTATATATAATGTGTATAATGTACCTAATGTACACAGTGTACTTGAAGTTTCATTTTGCCTATTTAATTGCCAAATTGTTTAAAACTGCACATCATCCTGCTCCTGTCATTTGAACTGGAGGACAAAATGGGTCAATCTTTGTGGGATGGAAAGAAACAAGAAATGGAAAACAGGTTTTATGCATGTGATATGATACCCTGATGACATCTAGGAGGAAAGATGGCAAGGATGGGCAGCATAGGCTTTTTCTTCCTTGCCAGCCCTAAGAAAATTAAGTTACTTCCTAGAAATAAATGACTTCCTAGAAAAGAAATTAACAGACTGCTACCCAAGCTAGAAATAATCGAACTTGCTATCCAGAAAAAATGACAACTCAATTATTCTGGTACTAGCTTCAAGGGAATCCTCTTTCATTATCTGTCTGGAAGTTTTCAGCAATTCGGAACATAAGCGATTGTGTTCACTTTTATTCTTAACCCAGAAACATACAGAATATTAGACATACTTCATCAACTAACATTATGTTTTTACTTTAATGTCTTTTAGCGGGGGAAGGTTTGGTCAGCTGCAGATATTTTACAGCACTTCTGAGACTGACGTCGTAGCTCTTGCCATTGAGCAAGGTCAGGATATCCTGGCCTGTTACGAGTCTCCCATGCAAGGAATTCCTGACCAGCCATCCAAGACCAGAGTGAACGTGTCAGCAGCAAGCGACCCGCTGTACGCCTGTGCAACTCAGTGCCTAAAAGAACAAGCGTGTTCAGCCTTTACATTTTCCAGTGCCTCTGAGATTCCTCTCTGCCTTTGGCTGACATCAGAGATCAGCCCGTTTGCTAACACCTCAGGATTCTGGACCTACAAGAAAAACGTCACCAGTGCATCTGCTCTCTTTAGCACACAAGCCATTGCTGGTAGTGACTATGAATCTGTTACAGGACAGTGGGCCATAATGGAGGAAGGGGAAGAGTTTGCAAATCTCACAGTTACCATTCTCCCTGACAGTTTGCCAGAGTTGGATGAGAAATTCACTATATCGCTTTTGAAAGTTGAACTGGTGAACATCTCAGCCAGCTTAAAAAATCAGCCGACTGTAGGACAGCCAAATACTTCCACAGTTGTCATAATGATGAATGGAGATGCATTTGGAGTATTTAAGATCTACAGCGTAAGTCCCAATGCGACAGAAAAAGGTCTGTATATTGAAGTAGAAGAACGTCCTCAGAGCCACGTGCAGCTAATGATACATAGGACAGAAGGCAGCCTGGGACAGGTGACGGTGGAATGGCGTGTGGTTGGTGGAACTGCTACCCCAAACTTGGATTTTGTAGGTGTTGGTGAGATTCTGGTGTTCGCTGAAGGTGAGACAAGGTTTGGCATTATTTTCTGTTTTATAAAACTGAAGAATAGCAAAAAGAACCTGACAAGCGCTCAGTCCTCTGGATGTTTTGATAAGTGATGCTTATTCTTAGGCTAAACCTCCGTGAATGCTTAGGATACGTATGCAAAAGAATATAGTTCATTAACATGTAGTGTTATGTTGCAGAAAACACACAGTGGTAGTAAAAAAAAAAAAAAAAAGAGAAGCATAGATATATAAATATTTTTTTAAGAAATAGTGCAATATACATTATTTTATCAACTAAATAAGGAATAGTAATGCTGAAGATAGTTGTTATATCAAGGACAATGAAAATGAAAATCAAGCCTAAATGGTATTTTGTTAACCTTCAGTTAGTACAGTACTATTTTTTCATGGTGTCTCTTTTTAGGTTCTGAGATCATTCTGATTCCCAGCATATTAAAAAAAAAAAAAATTGCAAACAGGATGAACAAGTCAATGGCAAACATTACTTAAGTACCACCCAGCATGGCAGATATATTTTATATTTTCAAAGTCAGAGTTGACTGAACAGTTATTTTGAAAGAATTTGTGGGAATATAGAAAAGATTCTAGTGTGCTAGCTAGCTTGCTAAATCAGCTGAACTCTAAAGAATGGTTGCCAGCGATGATACTGAAGCTGACATGTAATTACTTTAGTGCTTGTAAGTTTAGTAAAAACTGTTTTCAAAGTGCTTTGAAACACAGTGTAGCAAGAAATATGTGTGTCTTTTAAACTGATATTGTCATTATCATAAACCACTGATTATGTACATACACTGAGCAACAGGATTGTGTTGTAAATATGACGGGTTATGCAGACTGGTAATTGATACTGTTCACACTATTATTCTTTGATAGCCCAGAAGACAAGTAACTAACATGACAGCCTATTGTAATGCATTCCCTGGCCCAGGAAATATGTTGAAATTGAGCGTACATACTTGTATATATGGTTGATCAGAGAATTTATGCACTTGGTAATTTTTTTACAAGATGATATTTCCTTTTTCTAAGTTAAATTTGAAAGTCAGAGGACTTAAAATGCAAGTAAAGATTCTAGACATTCAGAAATCATGCATACATTGTTAATTTCTACGCAGTATATTTAATAATTTGGTAATTACATTGGCCTACTTTTCAATAGTAATTGAATAAAACTTTATAAGGACATTCAGTAACTTCTAGACAGGTAAAAAAAAAATATGCTTCATGTTCTTTTTTATATTTTTTAGGTGTTTCCTACAAAGTGAGAGGATTAACTATCTCTAAAAGGTGATGTCCATGTGCACACGCACATAAGTACATATATGTTCTTCTGCTTGCAGGGGAAACAAAAAAGATGGTCACACTGACCATTTTAGATGATCCAGAGCCAGAGGATAATGAAAGTATCATAATCAGCCTGGTCCATACTGAAGGAGGGAGTCGTATTCTGCCCAGTTTTGACACAGTCACAGTGATTATTCTGGCAAGTGACAATGTGGCAGGAATTATTAGTTTCCAGACAGCCTCGAGATCTGTTATTGGTCGTGAAGGTGGGTTCTTTGGGTTGACTACGCACAATTTGTTTCACGTGAGCTTCCATTTCCATGCTTTCTGTTGATAATGACTCACGGTGATTATATACCTGTTCAGAGAATGCCCGCAAGCGGAGAACAACCACTTAAATGAAATCTGTGGAAAGGATGAGTACACCCTTTCCAAAACCCTTTTATATATCGTCTTCGGTGCTTTCCTTTTTTCTGAAGATGATGCCTTGCTTCTATTGGTATTGCAGTTCAAAGCTCCTTTTAGCATTTCTTGTCTTATTCATTGATACCTTATTCCAGAACTGCATGTTACTCCCATCATACACACCTATTCATAGTCATGAGCAAACCTCATCTCTGAGACTTACAATTCACTTTAAATCTTGTGGAAGATATTCCCACAGACAGATTTGGGTCCTATCTTCCCTGTTGCTGACTCAATAACCTGCTGTTTTAACATTTTCTGTTTTTTTGTGGTAGCTAATTTGGGAATGTAGCAATCTTACCATCATCACTCAGTCTTGACATTTGAGAAAGAACAGCAATAGTTTGATAGCGACCAAAGATTTCTACTAGTCCTTTAAAAGAGCGTGTTGTGTGTTTGATCTGAGGTTTGATGCAGTCTTGTATAGCATCATAACAATGGTACTGACGGTGAGTTGCTTTTGGCAGCCTTTGGTGGAATCTCAATGTGTTGCAGTATCTCTCTGACGTGTAAACTGATGGGCAGGGAAAGTTAACAAAACAGAAATTTGCTGTACAGGAATGTTTGCATTGCATTTTCTGTTCAAGGGAAAAAAGTCTTTTCTCAACCAAAGGTGTTCTGGTTTTCTTTCCAGACATGAAAGGACATCATAACCTTCTGTTTGTTATGTAGATACAGTTTGTGTTAATTGTGTGCCTGTCTGTGCCCGGTTTTTGTCCTTTATTCCTCCGCATTAACAGTTCTGATCTACCTGCCAAGCTAGCTGCAATCTGGCAAGCTAAAAAGAGCTCTTAATGAACACAAGGCATTAATACAAACTGTCTCATTCCCAAAGGTTATGATGGCCCTGAATACTTTCCACTGGTTAAATATTATTCATAGCATGCTAGCAAATGTTGGCCATTTGGAGCTGAAATACTCTGCTATAATTTGGACATTACTTGATTCCGATTCCTCCATTGTGCATTGTTTTACAGCAAGAAACACCAACCAAATTAAGTCCCTTTCGTAAAAAAAAAAGAATGAGCTGAGGCTGAATAACACATATTAATTCTACTTATTTGAAAATGGGTGTATGCAATTCTTCTTCACAATTTTATATTTTAATTACTTATGCTAAGGTCTGTAGAAGTTAGTTGTTCATCTTTCAGTGGTAGCCAATATACATCATCTCTCTAATATTTCCTTACAGAAAAAAGAACACATCTAGAAAATACTCAAATTGATCCTGCCAGTTTTAGCTATACAATGCTGTCCGGTGATATAATATACTAGAACTGCCATATAACATCCTAATTGATGCTCTTTAAATTATGTAATCAGAGAGACCAGCTGAGCTGCTCAGTTCTCTGTGCCGTGGAGTAGGAAGCCACACAACACCACATCGTCTCTTTCACTCTCGTAGATGTACCGCAATGTTTCTCAAAAGGTTTGCTTCCAAGCCTGTACCTAACACAAATCAGAAGATGGAATTATTCCAGATTTTGCAACAGTGAGGAAAAAAATAAAGTCAGTTTATAGCAATACTAAGACTTTTTTTCAGTCAGTTGGGGATGGAACTAAGTTTGTCAGATTTCTGCTTCTGCCTCACTAAAATACATTTTGACAAATTTTGGTTTAGTTTTGTTCATTCTTTAGTAAGCAAAATAAATCTCATTTATTATTGTTTCCAAGCATCTCAATATTATAGATTTCTGCATATTTCACATCTTTGAAAGCCAATGCAACACTGTACATACTGGCAAACTTAAATTCTGTGCACTTGAAAAATGCTGTTGACATACAGGTGCAATACACTTACATATTATAAATAAACATCTGTCCAATTATATGAAAGTATTGCATAGTATTACTAATTTTACCTGCTGATTTATTTCATATTTATAGAACATGTTCATTTCACATATCCATATTTAAAATATTTAATATTATATAAACTATATAAATTTTAGAGATGTGTAAAAATACTTAATATTATATAAGTTTTCTAAATTTTACAAATTTTACAAAGATTTCTAAGAGTTTACTCTTTTTAATTAAAGTGTCCATTGGGTTAAGTGTTACAAATGTAAAAAATACCCCATGCCATTACATTTATACGTCTTATAAATGTAAAAAATACCATACGCCATATTTTCTTATACATGCACATTGTCAATTAATACTGAGTATCCCAGGAAATTATAATAAATTATGAAAACTTTAAATTATAAATTGTTAATTGTTTATGTTTTAGTCTTAAATACTTAATTTGAAAAATAATAAATTATTAAATATTAACATTTTCTGGGTATTTTCTTTTGTAACACTGATGATATTTGTACGTTCAAACTCACATAAATGGAACTTACAGATAAATGCAAGTATTTTTCCACATGCACTATGTAAAGTCACAAAACACTGTGAATGTTAGGAAAACGTATATCCCTTGCCAGTTAGCTGTTGGAGAACATTCTTTGTGTTACAGCTGGTACATACAGCATGTACTATTTTGTGTAGTCCACAGACGAGTATTGCTTTTCTGTTTGTGAATCTATAGATGGACATTTACTTTCTAAGTTATTCATCTGTACCAGGTTCCCTCATATTTTGAGAGTTCTTTCCAAGAGTGAACTAAAACTAGAAAAACCTGGGCTAGAAGAGTTTAGGTTTTTTGTTCTAGTATTAAAAAACAAATGTGTTATAGAACTACTGTGAAGCTCACTATTAAAAATATGAATGTTTTACACAAAAATATTATAACTGTGACACATGTTTTTGGCTTCTCATTTTTATAATTGATACGTAGGACAGGAAACCCCAAAATATTGTGTCTTACCCTTTGTTCCTAGGAGAGCAACTGCAATTCCATATTGTAAGAACTGCTCCAGGACTGGGAAATGTTACTGTTGAATGGAAGATAGTTGGGCATAATGTAAAACAAAATTTTGAAAACTATTCTGGGATACTCTTTTTTCCTGAGGTAAGTCCATAAGCAAAGATAATGTCTACAGAAGAATATTGTAATTAGAACTGAGCTGAGAAAATTAGTGTGCTTTTATAGCACTCTTCGTTTCTTGGTCTGGTTGTTTACTTGCTCCCTTACTCTTGAGTTCTAGACTGGATGGAATTTATAGTTTTTGATACTTTGCATTTCTTAAAGGTGTTGTTCCAAATACATATGATACAGTGATATAACTTGTATTTTATACAATAATGACTAATCACTTTATCAATAAAATAAATAGGAGACATTGAATACAACATTGTATGTTCACTTGCTGGATGACCATATTCCTGAAGAAAAAGAAGAATACCAAATTATCCTATACAACATCAAAACAGAAGGTAATGCAGAACTATAGCCTGCTATATCTTAACACTATCATTTAGTAGCATAATATTTTCCTATGTATTAATCCATTTTGGAGGTGTAAGACTAAGCGTACTGCAACTGCTGTGAACTATGCAAAGTTCATTCACATTTTATTGAAACAGGCTTGATCCTTATGTGTATGTGTATATATATACATACTGCATATATATTTACACACACATACAGAAGTACATATATGTATATATATAAAAACCTCACAGTGTCTTTGCAGTTTTCCATAATTGGTTTTAATCCTGATTTAACTGAGGATTAATTTAGTGGCTATTTGCTTCCCTTTACCTGAATACAGACTTGGTCTTACTAATGTATTCTGGATAGAGTTGCCATGAAGTCAGCGGATATTTTTATCTTTTAAAGCAGTCTTATCATGCTGCAAGCTGACTTTCTGATCTGTCTCTGAATTCAAGGAGGTCAGAATATTTTATTCTTGCCATTCAAATTACAATGAGAAAAGCAGCATGAAACCGCATCCCTTCTGAAAACACCCTTTGTTAAACTGAAGTTAATGTCCAAACACTGAACTAACTTGACATGGATTGTGCTGGGTGCCTTACCAACTTGCCAGAATCATTAGTTGGCTCTTGTAATCCATCAGGATAAGCATAAATTGATACAGCAACAATTAATCATGAAGGCAACACGTGGGGAAGGGAGTAATTTCTTAATGGAATGATTGAGAATTTGAATGTAATTTTAACTTTTGCAGTTAATTCTTGGGAAAACTTTCTCTTTCCTTTTACAGTAGAGGAAGTTTAGGGAAGTTGATATTTGGCACTGGCCCATTAAGTTTTCTCATTCCTTAATACATATTTGTGACTTGTACTTAGTGTGCATACAATTTCGGTTGTGATTGTATGTTCCTGTGTTTGTTAAAGAATGTAAATATATATGCATTCCATACCATCTGTAAACTTCAGTGAGCACATCATGCATTTGTTTTCATTTCATTTGCACTGATACTGACTGTCATTTGGATGTAATAATAGCAGTACTGTAAGACAAAAAATTAGTTGCATAAGACTTTATTCACTGCAGTCCATTGATTTTCTTGCAGGCGTTTCTCCTTCGGGTGCTGCTGTTTTGGATAGTCAAGGATATGAAGCTGTTCTGACAGTAGAAGCTAGTGATGAACCACATGGAGTCTTGAATTTTGCTTCCCCATCCAGGGTAGTTTTAATTCCAGAGGAAAACAAAACGGTTCCGCTTTTTATTAACAGAGAATTTGGATCTCTAGGTTTGTATAATATGTGCGAGAGAAAGGAAGTTTTGCTTTGGTAATCAGTAGGCAAATGAAAGCCATGACAGGGAGGCTGGAAATTCTGAAAAATCTTGGGTACGTTGGGGGTTTTTAGAACTTCTGTGCTTCTTACTGCATGCTTGGAAACTAAGCTCTAGTTAAAACTGGAGGCACAGCCCTCATTTCACAGCAAGGAGTCTGGGAGCTGTGATGTAACCAGTTGGCTATTAGGGTTGCTACCTTTATGTCTAATGAATCTGTCTCAATGTCAGTCTCTCCAGAAGAAATAAAAAACATAGGAGAAAAGGAGCTTCTATGGAATGATCATTACCACATATTTCCCCTCTAAACTTCCAGAAGTTGGCAGCTTAGGAATGTCCCATGGAAAAAGTTGCATTCAGACCGCTGAATTCAGTTTATGTCTCCCCTGAGAACTTCTCATTCCTTTTTAAATCAAATTGCCTTTTAAAGTACATAAAATTACAGAATTCAACAACATGCTGTGTGCAAAAGTATTTTCTTGTATTCATTTCCTGAGGGTTTCAACTTACATTGTGAGATAAAGTGTAATAATTTCCCATTTACCGTTTTAGACTATATTTAGACTTCAGTGATAATCCCTCTTAGTTTCATTATATCTGTTTTGAATTGAAGTGACCAGTTACAATAAATATTCAAGATCTGGACACACCACAAATTTGTGGAGACATTTTGATGACATTTCTATGTTTACCCATTTGTTTTTTAATCTCAATGAGTATCTAATTTACTTTTGGAACACTACTCAGGAAACTAATGCTTTAAGATAAGTATCTATAGTAAATGTAAGATCTCTTACTGAAAGTCCCTCATTATTTATTAAAACTAAGATTCTTTTATAACTCATATTTTATTTCATACAGACTAGGCTTGAATGTCATCTGTCACTTTATCTCCAGGAACACTCTCTTTACATTTTCCACTTGACTTAGCCTGACAGATTAGTGAGACATGGCTTTATTATAGAAGAATTACACCTAACATTTCCCCTTGCTAACATATATCAGTGTGTCTCCTAATTTGATTCTTTATTGAAGTCTATGTCAATGTGTCTGAAAAGGAAACTAGATTTATTAAGCTGTATTTCCCAGCACTATCTTTAGAGCCTCTCTTAGATATCAGTCGTTCCTGAAACATTCTACTTACCTTGGCACCAAACCTGATATCAATAATACATTAGATGTCCCAGGTAGTACTTCAGCAGTGTAATATTTGCGGTCTGCAGCACCTCAAATGTCCGAATACATTTAGTCCCAATGCTTTTTGAATCCTGTGATGTTGGACAAATCACCAAAGGCTGGACTGAAAGCACATTAAAACAATAACAAAGTTCTATTTGCTCCAGATTAATCTTTTAATCCTTCTGTTTTGCAGTGGGTCTTTTCAATTTTGTGGATGAGCATTTGATCTCTTTTCTACTCCAGCGAGCATTACATAAGAATTGAAAAAAATGACATTTTTTGTCACAAATTAAACAGGTGCTATCAATGTTACGTATGCCACAGTTCCAGGATTGCTCAGCTTAAGTAATCAGACAGAAGGGACCTTGGCTGAACCAGGAGCTGATTATATAGCTGTTTCTGGCTCATTGATTTTGGATGAAGGAGAAACATCAGCGGCCATAAATATTACTATTCTAGAGGTAAACTCGAAACCTTTTCATTCTATACTGATCTGTATGACATCAGAAGAGGAATATTTTGAAACCTAAAGCTTGTAACCCATATATTACTTGAAGCTATATATTTCATAGTCACTTGGATATGGAGTTTTAATTTTAATGTTAAAATCACAGAAGGACAAATAAGAACAGAAAGCAGCTCTACCTATGCAGAAATGAAATTTAGCTGTCTCATTAAGACTTCACTATCTGATATTCAGAGCAGTGTGATTCATTGCTTGCTACAGGCTCTTACTTTCTCAGTAGTTGTGCTTTATGCCTTTAAAATTGGGCAGAAACTTATTCACAAGAATAGTTTAGTGTCACCACAGAGTCTTTTTCATGAACTATAATGTCTTACTTCAGAATTCATTCAAGATAATCAATTTTACACCCAATAAAAGTATTTTAGGAAAATGGAAAAATAAATTAATTCTAGTGTTGCTGTATTATTAGAGACTTCTAGTGTGTTGCTTTTTGGTGACTTCTGTGACAGTTTCTCTGAAAACTCTTCTTGGATTTGTGTTTTGCAGGATGATGTACCAGAGGTGCAGGAGTTCTTCTTGGTTAATTTAACTTCCGTGGAACTCATCATGAATCATTCAACTTCATCCCCACCTAGGCTGGGTATAACAACTTACACAGAATGATCTTTGGTTTTCCTTTTATGTGAATTGTGTGCAGATTATATTGCTCTGGCAAATTATCATTATTCCACTTACTTACTAATTATGCCAATATGAGACAGGGCATTCTGAAAGAAACATTGTAGAATGTCAAACATGTTAATTACTACACTTCTTTCCTTTTTAGGCTCTGTAAAAATCACATGGCAATTTTGATGGAGGAGTTAGTAATTAACAGTTTGAGAGCACGATTATCTGAGTTTTATTGGCAGCGTCTTAATGGGATTTTCATTTACAAAGTACATAATAGAAACAAAAACGTAAAAAAAATTAGTTTATATGATTACTTTGTTCACTCTTTTAAAAGCCTCTTTTTATTACTCTTTATCAGATTTACTTTTAGGAGTCATGTCCTGTGGTTTTCCTACTCTTCCAGTGAACTTCATTTATCATTTGCTTAGTTAGCTCCTCATTCTGCTTCTGAATTCAGTAGTGTAGCTGCCGTTGGCTTTAAGGGCAGTTGGATTATCCTGTAGAACTAATGACTATATACTGATTATTTCTAACATCTTCTTTGACTCTTTTCTCTTTTCTTTACATGCCTATAGAAGTGACTGAGTTAATTCGTTACAGATTGAGAGGTAACTGACAAGACTCATTGGTGATTCGTAGAGACTGAGTTGTGATTAGTCGAGTCTAAAATCTGAAACATAAAAAGAGCAACATATAAGTACAAAGGATTCTTCTGAAACAAATTGTGCTGTATAGTCTCAACTTCTGTTGTAAGGGTTTGGCAGTCTCCTTGAATCGTGACTATCCGACCCTGCTGTGATATCTGTATTGGGTTAAATGTGCTTAGGATGAACAGATAATAGCTTTAACCCACGAGGCAAAAATGTCTCCTCACTGTAAAATCTCATTACAAATTCTGTTATCAGACTATTTTCTACTCTTGTTTTCCCTGTTATATTTTGATTTTTTTATGATTGACACTTCAACTCCTTGTTGGTTCAATGCATTTGTTGAGGTTTCTAGCAATACCATGCCCTATACAAGATATTTGTAGTATTTCTGGGAAGTGTCTATTATCAAAAGAGATGGGTGTTCTGCATGTGATACAGGCATGGGCAGTCATTCCTACACATCTGGAATATATTCCATGTGCTGTTGCTGTCATGGCCATGTGCGTGCAATATGTGGAGTAAGCCTGGTATGTCTGTGACGTAGAGTTGAACACGCTGAACTTAAGTGGTGTTTGTTTCTGATCTGAGACTTCACTGATAAGGAGCAGAAACAGCAAGCATAAAGACAGTGCTGTTGTTTTCTCCATGCTCCTCTTGCTCCCCATCTTCTGAAAAGGTGGAAAAAAGAGCCTGGCTCAAATACAAAAATGCAAGGAATTCAAAAATGGGAAAATGATCAGCAGCTGAGAGTGATGAAGGAAAAAAGGAATAAACTTAATGGACACAAGAAAGAGCTAAGCTGGGGTAGGGAAGTAGGTGGCCATCAGGGAAGGGGAAGGATGCCAGACATGAAATAAGAGATCTGATGTTGAAAGCAACATATAACAGATCCTGGGTGAACTGAGCTGATCTGATGACGACAAGGGAAAATGCAGGTTAGGAGTGAAACTGAAAGGTCTGCAATTGCTAGCAGTCCCTCTGGATTTCTAAACCTCAATAACATTTCTGCTGTTTGTGAAGAGGTTTTGCAGATACTGCTGATCTTCTTTGCTACCTCATAGTCACAGGTTTAGATTCATGGCAATGACCTTTTACTTTTATTCAGTTTTACCTGAATTGATAGAAGTATTTCAAATGCACCTAAACATAGTATATTTATTACAGATTCAGTGGAGTCAATTTTGTAGTAGATACTGTCATTCTTTTCTTCATTTCTTTTTAGGTCTTATTGAAAGTAAGTTGAAGTAAATTAAGGTAGTCATGAAGTGTTGCTGTCTGAACAAATTAAAGCACCATTTTCTCAAAAGAATCAAGTTTTGACTGTCAAGTTCTGGTCCCTGAATTTAGGGGACATTTCTAGTATTAATCTGTTCTTCAGTATTTTTACAGTGCAATACATACAACAATCTTTCACAGTTATCAAGAAGATACATATGTCTTTGTGGAGCAATAGAATATTACAGTACATTAACAGCCTACAAAGAAACTAACAATTCAGTATTTGTAGCAGAATCTGAGGTGTGTGCCAGTAAGTTTTATGAGCAGGCACTGAAACAAGAATAGGAGATTTAAATACTGGATCATTTACTATTCTTTCTTACTCATTTTCCATCCCATATTCTGAATGGCACAGTCTGAAAGATCATAGAATGGCCTGGGTTGGAAGGGATCATAATATCATCATTTATTTCCAACCCCCTGCCATGGGCAGGGACCCCCTCCACTAGCCCAGGTTGCCCAAAGCCCCATCCAACCTGGCCTTGAACACTGCCAGGGAGCCAGGGGCAGCCACAGCTTCTCTGGGCACCCTGGGCCAGGGCCTCAGCACCCTCCCAGGGAAGGATTGCTGCCTCACAGCNATGAGCGTCTTATCCCCCAACACCCCCAAGTTCTT
>VXBL01002245.1:18301-65244 GCA_013400195.1 Aramus guarauna
TTTTTAATCCATGATCCTTGAGACAGCTAGTACAATTTTCGGCCTACCTAATTGTGTGGTAGAAAATTGAGAGTCAAATTAATTAATAGCACGTG
Source organism: Aramus guarauna (assembly GCA_013400195.1). Classification (NCBI taxonomy): domain Eukaryota; kingdom Metazoa; phylum Chordata; class Aves; order Gruiformes; family Aramidae; genus Aramus; species Aramus guarauna. The sequence goes on from VXBL01002245.1 coordinate 18,397, forward strand.
CTTTAAAAGCAAAAGGACCCCCTCCCAGTAAAACAACAAAACGTATTGTTGTTTTCAGTCATGTTTTGTGATTGTCCCCTGCTCTGTTTCCAGACCTGGCAATTTTGGAGAAGGAGAAAATACGTGCAAGTTATAAAATTAAAAGTTTATAGATAAGTAACTATAGCAAAGTCTCTTAACATATACTGTATTTTGAATTTTAAATCCAATTTCTGGGTAATAAAATACATAGGAAGGCATTTTGCAGGAAGTCCATTTTTGTCCTTTCATTTTGGCATCTAATTTCTCGACGGCCGTTCTCTGCTCATGAATTGCTATGTACGATTTGCTGTAAAACAACAAAAATGTCTTCCTTCAGAAAGCTGCCATTATGGGCAGATGCCTTCAGAGGTTAGGGGCTCCGTTGCCACCTGACTTAGGTCAAACAATTTGTTAGGACGCATTAAGCTTAGCAGCGCTTTACTGGTATGAGCTAGTTTACCACCAAAATAGACAAACTCTGCTTATTTAAAGATAGGAAAGAAAAGCAGATCCTCATAGCCAAAGAAGGAAGAGGCCTGTTAGAGCCTCGAGTACATACACCTCCTAGACCAGCATTTAATCTCCCCCAAAAGAGGACATATCAAATATTAAACTAGTACTACTCTTGAGGTTTTTTAAAAGGTCAAGGCATACATTGCTAGGAGCATGGGGTCAGTGCATGTTAATTTACATCTGTTACTGCACTTAATACAATTATATAAAGGCTAAGGGCCTATGAATAGAATTGCTGCTTAAGGCCTCTGAGCCTCCTGTATTCCTGTCAGTTAAGGGCTGAGAAATACCTCCAACCATCTGTAAAAAATTGCTTTGTGAATACGGGCCTCATGAAATAATGATTAACACTCTTACCCTCCCCTCCTTCTACCCAACCTCCCCCCAAATTTTATTAGTATTTGAATCTTTTACAGATCATCTGCACATCAGTTCTCATTCTTTCTCTTTTAAATCTCTTGCCACAAATACATTTGGCTATAATATTTGCATTAGCTGTGGTATGCTGCCATCTCATTTCTGGCTGTAGAGATCACTCTAATAAAGGACACACGTAAATTAACTTTTAGTTTTATTATTATATTTTCAGGCAAGTTTTGTGGTGGTTGTTGTTTGTGTAGCTTTCAGTAACTATCAACTCTTGCTGAAATGCTAGTAGTTTTCAAATGTACTTTTGGAGGAGCTTTTTCTAGAAATTAAAATAAATACCTTTTGGCTTTTATACTATTAGATACACCCCAGGTTCAGTGGGCGCAGGTTAATTTGGTTGGTGTCATGTCACTCCCCCCCCAGAAAAAAAAAAAAAAAAGGGGACAAAAAGTTATTATTTCCTTTCTTTCTCTGAAATATTTTATGGGCACTACTTAGGGAATGATAAGTAGGGTTTGTTGACTCGCTGGCAGTGTCCGTATAAGTCCTGTTTTGCCAAAATATTCCCACTGTTATTATCACCTGTTTAGCATGACCACTGGAACTGCTCTGATAACCAGTAATGCAGTTAGCAGTTCTTACAGCATGCTTAGCTGCCACTGCATTTGTCTAACGTAGGGAGTGAAAACCCTGATGAAGCCTAATTAGCAGTAGAAGTGGTAGGAAAGGTTAGCAGATTTATGGTACTGCAGATGTGATGAGCAGTCTGGGGGAAAATACAGGGTGAAGACTTATCAAACTTCAGAGAGGAGCACTACAGCAGCCAAACTTAGTTTGAAATGAGACTGTGCTGTTTCACTTTAATTTCTGTTTGTAAATACAATCCATTTCCATTTGTAAATATAACCAGGAAAGAGATGCTTTTGGACCCGCAGCAGTGTCCATAGACGTTGTTTGGAGCAGGGAGACAAAGTTGCACCTTATTTAAATACAGGCAATGTAAGTGGCCTAGTATTGTTCACAATAATACACAGAAGCACAGGGTTGGCTGTACACATGCGTGTACACATGCACGCAAAATACATATGCATGTGAATATAAAATGGATTTTTTTTTTTTCTAGCATTTTGTTTTAATTCTGGATAGTCAAGCTTCCTAATTTGTAGAAGTGAGTTACAAAACTTGTCCCTGTGAAACTCGAAGTTTCCACTTAAAAATAAGAAGTGACCCCTGTATGTTATAGCATATTTGGTGCTGTTGTTCGGATGGGTTTGGTAGGATGCTAGAATATGCTTTATTAGTTATTATATTTGCACATGGAGAAATGCATCACAGTAGCAGCATGACATGAGTCTCATTCCTAACACACCTTTAGTGTCTGTAGAACCTCTCCAGGGTTGGTACACGCTGTCCGCTGTGTGTGGCCACAGTACGGCCTCCAGCACAGCTCAGGTGCTTCCTGTGATCAGCGTTCCTGTCCCTGTGCAGGGAGCCACGGGCTGAGCTGCAAGCATGGTGACAAGGGTATGCATTCCTGTACCAATGGCACCTGTGCTGGAGGATGCAGCATTAACCTCCTCAGGAGAAAAGGGACGATTCCCTCCAGTCCAGCCAGAGGCGAAGCATGACCCCTGTGTTTGTGTAATGTTGCTGAGTTGTGGCATTGTTAGTCCGAATGTCTAGGCACCATATTGTTCTCTACCAAGCAGGCATAGATGGGAGACATGTAGGAGGAGAAAGAGAGGTGAATTTAATTTTCCGTTTATTTTATTAGAAGATTCCCCTATCCCCAAAGCTGGTTCTCTGAATGTGGCAAATCCCTGTTTTCCTCCTCTTCTCCTTGCTCTCCCATTGCAGCAGCTTTGTCTCCCAGGAGGTGGCCACGCTATCTTCTGAAGGCTCCCCCTTTCATAGCCGGTGAAGGTACTGAAAGGGTTATTGTCAACTTCTCCCCTCAGCTGAAAATGGCTCCTCCAATTGGGCACACAGTTTTTTAAAAAGGGCTTGGAGTAACGTGAGTTTCTAGGCCGAGAATATAGTAAACAATTTACTAAGAATAAAGTCAGGGTGTGCCCAGGAAAATGTGTTCCATCATCCCTTATTTTCAGTGAGCTGTAAGTAAACAGTATGGGATAATGCCATGCTAAATAACGTAAGCTATCACGGGCTTCTGCCCTAGTGGACAAGGTTCAACCGCCTGGGAAACCTGAACATTTTCAGTTTGCGTGCAAACATTTCTGAAAAGGGGAATTGTAAAAAAAATTTCTTCTGAGGATTTGATTGTTTTAAATGATGCATTTTCAAAATGAGTGCATGGTTGAAGAAAAAAATGGAAGGCAGTGGGAAACTGCCATGGAGAAATTACATCTAGTTTTTAAAGGATGTGATTCTTCCATTCTGCCTCCTTGAATTATCTGCCCTCACGTGAACAGTTCTACCAGATCAGTGTGGGAGGCAGAAAGCACTGCCGAATCAGGGCCCACCGCACTCTTGAGCTTATAGCTTTACTGAAGCAAATAAGGCTATTTTCCAACAGAGGAATTGGGGCAAGCAGTGAAAAAATGTGCTGTTGTGTAGCTCGTTACATTACAGTCCCAACTGTACAGATGTAAGTCGGTGCCCACCTTGGTGTCCACCCTCAGTACAAGCAAAAGGAGGGAAAGGAGGAAGTGGCCTAGAAGAGAGGGCATTTGATCTTGCGCTGAGTGAATGGCACATAGTATCCACTCTGGAAAAAATGTCGGCGTTTCCCGGGAGAGGAGTAAAGACCAAAAAGGCCGGTTAGTTAGGAGAAGAGTTGGGGAGGAGTGGCCAGCAGCCATGACACTATCAGCTATTTAACCTCAATATACAGAATATATGGTCAGCAGTATTAATTTAACAGAAGTACCATGAGCTGCGAGTATCCAAAGAAAGACAAAAAAGCCAACACAGAAACGTCTCTGCCCTTGCCTTTCTCTGTCTGGAAAGCCTGGCTGGGTGACTTGCTAAAATTCTGCACGTCTGGTGTAGCTGCCCATGTCCTTAGTGGCAAGCTGATGCCAGGTCTCTATCACTTTCTGGTTTCCTTTCTAAATCTCTTTAATTATGTCATTATATCTTTGTTAATTTTCAGCATGTGTTCCTATGCTCTGTTTTGTCACATTAGAAATGGCCAGTGATTTAAGTGAAGAGAAAACCGGTAGGAGTAGTGGGTCAGAGAAAGGGGAAATGTACATAAGCTATTTATTTGCTATGAGAATGTGAAAATTCCCGATATACCTGTTAGGAGTTCCTGGCTGTGCCAATATGTTTGCCAATTTTGATGCAAACTGATACTCATTGTTAATTTGCCGTTTGTTGGTACATCTCCAGTGCAGGGATGGTGCAGTGAGGGGTTCCCTGCCTGGGTGTAGTTCTCGGCCCTTGCCGTAGATCTGCTTGTGTGGCCTCTTGCTCCTCAGAGAGGCTCCAGCCCATGCATCCCAAACGCAGGGCCAGGCAGAATTCCTGGTTGGAAGAGGAACTGAATTTCCTCTCAAGGAGGTTGAAAGAGAGGGACATCCTAAAGTATGGGGAGAGATGACGTGGCTTTGGAGAGTTTATTTTTTTGGCAATGTATTTGGTAACTTTCTTTTCCTTCCAAATCAGGACGTAAGAAGCCAAAAAAAGAAATGAATTAACAGAGTGCCACATAGGCTTTTAAAAAAATCTGTCCACTGTTGGTTCCCAGACTCACCCTCATCAAAACAACGCTTCTCAGTCACCCTCCTTACCTTCACGGGAACATCTTCTGGGAAAGTATGATACATCACAGGTAGAGAAATGACTGAATGCAACTCATGATGTTTATGTGGCAAGACAGTTCCTATTTCTCCTCTTTCAATTCCACCCCCCCTTTTTTTTTTTCATTTCCTGTTTTCCCCTTATTTCTATTTAATTATTCTTCTTTCTCCTTTATCTTGACTCAGGCACACGCGCACTGTCTCTCTGTTTTACTTCCATTGTGTCTCCCAGATTTTCACCCACCTCTATGGACACCTGTCCCCGGAAAGGGCCCTCAGCTGATTCCCCTGCTACGCTGCTCCTCCCACCTTGTTTCCTACAATGCATAAGACAGGCGCTCCTGGCAAACATAGGAGTGGGAAACTGGGGGGCAGGGCAGAAGGCAGAGGAATGAGCCTGAGTCTGAGCAGCCAGTTCAGCAGACGTGATCACTAGCTGGGTTGGCCACTGTCTTCTGGCACTTGGATGATCACAAAGTTCATCACGGAGCAGAGGAAGCAAATGTCAGGGCCTGTCAATGTAAGTGTGAGAAATCTGCCCCTCGGCTGCTGAGTTTGATGTTAAGGTTCCTTGCCTTAATTGCTTCGTAGGTAAATTGGAGTGGTGTGTGCTGCTGCGCATGTTGCACAGGGCTGATGTGGACTTTGCAGGCAGCATGGCTAGATTAGAAATGCGTTGCCCACCTGCACTATGTTGCAGATGACAATGGAAACTGCAAGGCATAAATCAGGGAGCACATGCTCCCTTCTGTGATAAGTTGAGGCAAGGCAGGGGGGGAGGGAAGAGTCCACCACACAAAAATACAATTTATTAACGTGTATTCCACATTTTTACATAGAGTTTTGTAAATAATTGTTTGTCTGTATGTTCATATGCATGTGTCTTTTGTCATGCAATTGTAGCAAAAGGCCAACCTAACTGAACCAAATAAGAAAAACAGGAGCAAGAAAAAAATCCCACCTTTACGATACTCATTTGTACATTGAACTGTTCCAGCCTATGTACTGGCAGGTCACCCACACCTTCGTCTCTAGGCTTTATTAAGTGGTTGAAGTACTTGGGTATAGTGTGACATAAACGAACAGGGTGCCAGGTCACTAAGCTGAGCATTTGGGAGCTCTGCTTAGCATGCTTGCAGTCTAAGGGATGTTGTGTTGAAGTGTGACCCTACACTTCAAGTCATCTTGAAGGACCTATGGCAATGAATTCTTAAAGCCCCATGTTTTTCTTAAAAAAAAAAAAAATGTTTGTGAGAAGAAACAGAAAAAAAACCAATTCTCTTGTTTTTGAATTAAAAGACTTTATTTTCTATTTAATATCAAAAAACCAAATGCAAATGATTTGTGTTAGTACATGACAGCGAGGAGGTAAAATGGCTAGGATAGGAGGATAAACAATTGATTTTTTTTTTAGTAATTTTTTTTTACTGGCCAAACCGAACGAAATACAACAATAAAGAGTCTATAAAATGTGAAATCAGCTTTGCCTTTTTTTTTTTTTAGTTTCTCCAAGTGCTTTCTAGTTTTGCTCTTTAAAATAAAACTAATATCAGAAACCATGACATTTTTTACATAATAATTCTAAATTTATGCAATAGTTTTAACTTATTATAACAATTATACAAAGTGCATTTTTTAGTTCTTTAGTTTGTCTTACCTGGTGTTTGTGAATATACAGGTCTTTGTATGTGCATGTGGACTTTTTTTATGGGTGCATGGACAGACGTATATTTGCACATGTGAAGATGGCCACAAATACGTGTGCATGCAAATCCATCGTAGAAATAATAAAGGCAACATGTGATCCTTTTCTTGATATGTATAAATTTTAGAAAAATTTAAAAATGGTTTACTGATTCACAGATTTTACTGTACACTAAGAAAGTTATAGTTTGTTTCATAAATATTTACTAACTTTTTTAAGGCCTTTTCAGTATTAATTACGCTGAAGTACAGGGCAGACTATTATATCACAGTTTATAGAGTCGATGACATTTAAAAAAAATGTTTATTGACCTGTGATTGCCTGCATTTTTGCAACTTCCATTCATTTTTTTTAACCCCATTTTTTACCATATAGTCAGGAAAATATTTTATGGCTGGCTATATTCACCAGCAGTCTGTTGTGATACAAAGCTTTGTACGTTATTTGCAAACCCAGCAGCTATTTCTTGAGTAAAGTAACTACATCCTGATCCAGCAAGGGCTTTCCTCTTCCAAGCAGTCTTCTAACAGGACTTAGCCTGACCACAGTAGGGCTCCTCACAGCAGTTAGTGCTGCTCAGAGACAGAGATGCTTGCAGGGAGAGGCCCTTTGTCTTGCACTACTGCATCTGAGATTTTTTTCCCTTCCTTTTTACAATGGGCAAAAAACCTCGATTGTGTTGAAAATCAGCTCTTGCTGAATTTTGCTTTACTTTTAATTGTCCAGTCGCAGAAGTGGCATAAAGATGTTACAGCCCTCCCTGAAGGATTCTGGTTTCTGTGAATTTCTATTTGTTGTTATTTTGAACAGTTTCCATAGGATGTAGTTCTGGCACTGGTTCACTGTTCACATGCTTACTAAACCCATTAGCAATAGATATTCTGGCTTTATTAATTCATTGCCCCATGCTACATCTACTCCAGGGCAGAGGGACTATTCAAAGCCTCAGAGGAATATTTGGTTTTCCAGGTCTTGTCTTCTCTGCTCAGGTTGTCAAAAGATGAGAGTGGGGGTATTTTTTTATTTTTTTTTAAACACTAACAATTATTGCCTGGCAACTGAATAGAGACTTTCCAAACTTGTATCACACGAACCATTGGTACCTTGTTTGTTAGCTTGCTTGCTTGTTTCCTTCTCTGATTATTTATAGTCAAACTAGGTCTTTCTCAATGTAATGGGTTTTAAAAATATATGTATAATGCAGCTGCCAAATTAAGAATGGAGATCCTGCAGTTTAGCACTCAGTAAACAAAATGTGACCAAGTACTTCCATGCCAGTAGGTTTAAAGATTCCCAAATGAACATGAGTGCTGAAAACCTTGTAACCTGCTATATCTTTTTGCGTAAGACCTTCATTTAATCTCCTATATGGTTCATGAGATTATGGAGTCAGTTCTGTTCCTACAGTGAGGCCATTAGCAAAACTCCTTTAGACTTGTATACAAAAAGCACTGGTTCAAGAGTGATAATTTCTTATTCTGAAGTTGTTATTTGACCTCTTCTTTTGAGGCACATTCATCCTTTTCATTTGTTTTGTTCAGTTGATATGTATTTATATACAGTAGAAACATCACGATTTAGCTATTTTATTTGCTGCCCAAATTTAAGCAGATATTACATGCAAGAAAAGCAATCTTAGAAAAAAATTGGGAAAATCGAGACTGAAATGGAAGAAAACATTGTTTTGCATAAAATAACATTTATTTAATTTCATCTTTTTTTTTTCTTTTCACATTAATTTGGGTGTTCTGATCTACAAAAGACCACAGTCTATCTGTCATCCCCCCCAGTCACGTAACATCCATTAAACACTAACGGACTCACTGGTACCGCATAAGCATGCCCCCCTCATATTCCCCTCACTCCGTATGTGAACTTCTAGCTAACACTGTCCCAATTAAATAATGGTCATTGCTTTTCACTCTTATTAAACTAAATCAGTCTCTTGATTCATTCCTGTTAAAGGAATTTCTTGTATAAATTTGAACTAGTATAGTAGTATGTGGGGGACTGGGTATATGTGCATATACGTAAGCATATGTGCACTAAAAAAACCTCAGAAGTAGTATAGTAACTGAAAATAATAAATAGAATCAAATGAATCTGTTCATTTGTTCATAAGGCATTTGGGTAGGTTAATAGAATTTTAAGTTGTTCATGAAACTGCAGTATAGTTCTCCTATATAGTGAAACAGTTATGTGGAGAGGGATTCCACAAACTTATTGCTGTTCCAATAGTTGCTTTGAAAATGTGTTTGAACATACGTGTCTATAAGGTGCATGCTGCTCACCTAGTGTCACCGAATCTGACCGAAACCCCACTGAAATTAAGGGCTATTTTTTCACTGAATAGGAATTGCATCAGTACCTTCAGTAGCCTTGTTTAGTTGAGGGAAACAGCTGTCATGATTTCTCTGTGTGTGTATGTGTGCACGTGTAGCCATATATATTTTATCCATCTATCTGTCCATATACAAAACCCATATGCTTTCTGTAGTTCTTACTGTGGCTTTGTGCATGCATTAGGTAAACACGTGCATGAAGTTGTACATGAGAAGAATTGTGTAACAGTGGTCTCCTCTTTATGCACAAGTATGTATTTCTTTTTTATATCTAGGGGAGCAGGCATTATCTAGACTTCAATGGGAAAAACAGCAGATTCATTTTTGCTGCTTTTTTCCATTTTAATTTGTCCTTGAAGGTCAAAATTATTTTGGTGATCACTTCATGTCACGATTTTTATTTGGAAACAGACTGTAATGTCTCTGGCACAGGGACTGAGAAGTCATGAACGCATATCTGAAGTGTCTAACACACCAAAGAAGAGTTATTTTTTTTCTCCATAGTGATAAAGCAACTGGGGGCCAAATCCTGCTTATTTTATTATCCAATTTTTCCTAACAAAACCCACTTACTTAATTACAGAGCTAAAAATAGTTTGCTTTCACAGGTGGACTTTTGCATCTATATGTATTGTAGACATTACATAAAATAGTTGTTCCTTGATTTATTTATTGGCTTGTCTTTCCCTGCTGCCTAGTTTAGGAGCCTAACCTGAGACAAGCAAGTTGGAAATTTTAGGCCATTCTTTTTTAGCCTTATGGATAGTCCTCAAACTATACAGCACTTATTTTTGTATCAGCTTTAAGAATAAACATATATAGAATCTAACAATTATGTGATGCTACTTTCTGGTATCCAAAAGGTAACCATAGTTAGGTCTAATGAAGTTTTGGGAAAATATGTCAGGAAGGAAGCCAGTCAACTTATTCTCTGTCATTTCTAGCAGCCCTGAACAGTATGGAATTTGAATAACAGAATTCCAGTGAAGCAAATAGCAGATCTTGGATCTCAGGGAATTCTGAAAGGTGCAAATTGTGGTAATGCAGCATGATGAAATGTGCCCATTTGGTCATCTAGGTGTCGGCCTTGGATGAAATCGATCTGTGCAGTCAGTTCCCCACCCTCTCAGGCCAGCAGATGTGTAAGGCTGTGGCAGCATCCAACGGGTGAGTGGGCATGAGAGGGGACATGCACCATCATGCCGAGGCCACCTGCTTGGTGCGTGAGCCCTGCTGTAGTTGCGGCACTAGGTCATGCTCTGCTGGTCTACGCACTGCCCTGCTGCAGAGCTAGCTCAGCCTGTTGGAACATCTGGGTCAAAATAAAAATGGAATATAATTGGTCCTGACCTTTAGTCCCAGATAGTTTTTAAATTTAGTGGGCTTTAGTCTTGTAAACCGGTCAGTCTGTAATGTGTGTGAAGTCCCTTGGAGATGCGGTGGCCGATACCAGTTAGCTGAGCCAGCAGCCTGCCTCAGTGCCTGCAGTGTCAAGGCTCGAGCTAACCCTCAATGTCTGGTGAGGAGCAAAAATGAAGCAAACTGAATGTCAAAAACATAAGAAGGAAACTTAAACATCAAAAAGATACCCAAAATACTTGGGGGCTCTTTTTGAAATTAGAAGTTCTGGATGCACGATGAATGCAGACTGGGCTTCTTATTTGGAGGAATGTTTGTAATAGCTTTGTTTTATTTATTCTAAAGTTAGGCAGTGTTGTAATGGAGACCTTGAAGACGTTTTAAAATAGTTACTTAAGAAGCACATTTGCCTGTTAGAAGTAAGCCTTAATGAAAGTTTTAGTTTGTATATGCTTGTTCAAAGGTCCAGTATGTGAGTAAGAGAATGTTTTGTAAGGCAAAAAAAGGGAAAAAAAAAAAAAATCTAAGTGTGTCTGTTAGGCATGATACAGATTCCAAGCCCATGTGTAAAGGCCAAATGCAGCTCACTTTCCGTACATTATTTACCATAGTCTTGTTTCCAGTAAATAAAAGTATTTATCTGAGTGGCCAAAGCAGAAACTAGCATTAAAAATTAGCCATGGGTATTATTCCTTTGCATCCTTTGAAAAAAAAAAAAATCCAAATGTATAATGAAGCAGAGAATAAACAAAAAATTAAAACTTTACTATAGCTGGTCAGGGGGTTATGGATATAAAGTGCATAATGACTGCTACAGCTAATAAAACAAAACCTAACTGCATGTTTAGATAACAGTCAAATCCATATTGCTCTGTCCCATGAATCTCGTCCTATTACACTTACGCAGGATCTAGCCCATTGACTTCATAAGGGCAATTCAGATGCATAAAGAAAGCATGTTTTGGCTCAGTCATATGCAAACAAAAGTCTCCTGCACATTTACAACCAACAAAGCAGGTTTAGGATGAATTTTTTATATGAATGTAGCCCAAAGTAGGAAGGAAAAATAATTCCATTGAGGTAGTAGTGGAAGCTAAATGTTAAACAAGCTTGAATCAGTTAAAAAAACCCAAAAGTCAGAGCAGCATACTGCCATTTTATCACTCTGTCATCTGTTAATATAAATGTTATTAAATAAATATGAATATTAAAAATAAATGTTAATCCTCTCTTCGTATTTACTCTATAGTAACAGTCATATTTTCCTTCTTTTTTTTTAATTTTGACATTAAAAATATAAAAAAAAATTGCCGTTGAGAACAAAGGCTAGGAATTTTTTTTCTCCATTTAAACTTACTGATTAACAATTTATTTCTCTGTCACTTATTGTTGACCATCCCAGCATCACTTTCTATTTGATATTTTACTTGATGTTTCTTTCTGGGTGGTACATGAAGCAGGTTTTAATTTCTGTATTACTGTAATCCTCTATTTCTATGCATGTTACTAATATTTTCCTTAGAAATATCTTGTCTTTCAAATGAGAATTTCCCCTCTGTAACTTTATATTTCAAAACACTAAATACTCTATACTGAAGTTTTCTTATTTTGAGCAGTCACTGTTTGGGATAGTCTTTCTTGCAAGCTTGGGGATTCAGGTTTGAGGCTATAAACACTTCTGTACGTATGAGTAAGTCTAATTTTGTGAGTAGTCTAAGCCAGCAGGGCTCCTTAAACAAGTATGTGTTTGCAGGCTTGGGACCTGCAGATATTTGGATGGAGGAGAAGACAGGGAAGGGCTACAGATACTAAGTTTTATTTTTAATTACATATGCCTGCCAGGATCATCAAGAAATATGACAGTATATGTCATGAAATTGCCTGGATTGTTTGGGACACATAACACATAAATGAAACTGTTTGCTTAATTTGGTACCATAAGATAAAGTTAACTTTATATCTTAATCAAATGTAATCATTGTGATTGTTGAAACCTTTGGTCCTGATTTAGTTAGATTTATAGGTAACATTCTAGAAATCTTGCTATCTGATGATACCTGGTTGAAAAATTTGCAAAACCAGGAATCAGTCTCCAAAATTTGTGAGGGGTCAAAAGGCTTATTAAATATGCTATTAGATTAACAGCTTTTTATTTTATATATATATATAAGTTGTTAAAGTTGCTTTATTTTTTCACAAAGAATTTTGCTTGAGCTAGTTAGGCTTTTTTCCCCCCCTTCACCCCATCACTTCCAAACTGCAGCCACAAATTTAAAACCAGCTAAGAAAAAGCTACATGCCTGGTTCTTGATATTGCTCCTAGTGAATTTAATGGGATCAGTAGCAGTTTTAGAGATGAGGGGTATGGTGTAAAAGCAGAAGGACAGAAGTGCATAAAAAGAGTATTTCACAACTCAGAGAATATTTATAACGTAGTCAGAAGCTTGTGCAATGAGAGAAAAGGGATCTGAGGACATAGTCAATGGTAAATAAGGAGGCCAGAAAAATCAATGTTTTAGAAGCCATGTTTGCAAGTGTGACAAATATATCTACCTGGGAAATGGCAATTAAGTTTTTATACAATATTGTTTTAACAGTAGTGAAAATAAAGGAAAACTATGAGGGTCAAATTCTGCCCTTAGATATCCTCATATATTGCCTGTCGACATTGCGAGGGAAGATTTTAACATTTCACATCTGACTTGGAACCAAAACAAAAAGACTATTTTCAGATGACTCTGGAGTGACTTCCAGATCAGAGGATCCCAAATTGACTGCTGATGTATAGAAATATGATGTCATCAGGCAGTGAGAGCAGTCTCTTTGGAGTCAAACATGATACCTATTTAACTGTGTGTGGCAATGACAAATGACAATTTTGGCTTTTACAGGAAAGGGGGAATTTGGTTATATGTAGAACTTCTTCCTACAGACGACTGTCTCTGCTAAAAGGACTGACAGCAATACTGGCCAGCATTCTCTCTTCAAATTACTTCGTAAGGGCTTTGCTCCTCTGTCCCGTAAATATGACTAGCCCAAATGAATTGCTAGGTTCTGTGATTGAAATAGACCATTAATAAGCAGGACTTCCACGTCCTCCTCCAGGCTCCACCAACTTTTCAGTATAACCCCAGACAGGCATCTGTTTTTCAAATGGTATGTAGGATTTACATGAGACATGTTTCAGCAAAATGGAGGCTTCAGCAAGCGTACACAGTTTTGGATAGACGGATCCTAGGCAGCTGGTTACTGAACTGCAGAGATTCGCGTACACTCATTTATTCTACTTTGTTCACTTCTCTTACGAGTGTAGCTTTGGTGATCCCATCTAAGTGGCCTGGTTGCTGATAGTTTCTCCAGGTTCTTTTCTGGAATAGCCATTTGCTCCCTCTCCGTTGTTAAAAATGACTCGAAGAAAGAAGGCAGCCTGCTGTGTCAGAAGGCTATGTACAGAGATAGGTAGAAAGGTTTTGGTGGGTCTTCCCAAACCACACTGACCAGAAATCAACTGTCCTTTTGATCTGGCAGATCTCAGCCATGTCAACAGTTTTTCTCAGCTGTCTTTAGAGGACCCAGCTAAGCCGCCTATGATGTTTCTTGGCCCTTTGTTGAAGAAGGCAGTCATCAAATTCTTGATTCTCATTTGTCTTGCAGAACATTTTATTTATGTGGCTATTGACCTGTACAACAGTCTTAAAAAAATTCTGAATTAAAATTTCTTGTCTCTTTGCTGTCAATCAGGATCAGCTTCCTGAAGACCAGCAGTGGGGATGTTCCTGTTATGCCTCACCAGGAAAAATAGGGAAAGGAATGTTGCCTGAATGTCTGGTGTACTGTAGCACCAGAACTGAGAAATCTGATTTCTTAGGGTTGTTTCATGCTTTGCTGCAAGTTTTGATGGATGCTTCTCCTGCAGTTGGGACATTCATAACTGCCCTTTCCTGTGTGGATTCTCCATTGCCTAGCAAGGCATGCACTCACAGTGCAGCCTTTCCCTCCAACCTGAGAAACTTAGAGGTGTCTGTAGTCTTGGTGGCCACCTGCATCTACAAAACTTGTAGGAACTTGATTATCATTGAGACCTGTATCTGAGTTCCAGATCTGACTACACACTAACAATGCATTCAACAGTTATTGAACACTCTGATGGTCACTTTCTGTCGGCCCTTTACATGCACACGTACGCACACACATACATGCACACACACAGCATGATCACAAGCCTTGTTGCCATAGGAAACCAGACTAAAAACAAGCAAGGTCAGAAGGCATGAGCTCATTGTTTTTCCTTTGCAGCTCCTTTTTAAAACTGCTAGCACAGGCTTTTTTTAATTCATTAGATCAGATGTGTTCTTGGATGCTAGGTAGTGGAAATCATACTTGCTGCATGCTAAGCTCTGTTCTGCATGACACTGTCATGTCTGCCATGGAGTTTGTCTGGTTGCCATCTTTGTCAGGCCTTAGCTCATTCCCTAGGTCATTCTCTGCTTGATTCAGTAGTCATACTTAGTGCTTTGGCTTGCAGGTTTCCTTCCTGGTCCTCTGCTTATTGTTGAGAATATCTCCCATAATGCCTTTGATCTCACTGCGAAGTCTCGCCCACCTTGAAAAAAGTAGCTTCATCACAGGAACAAGCGATATTCACAAATGGATTTCAATGGGCCGCGCTGCGTAAAAGCCCAAAGCGAGGTCATCAGCAGTTAAATATTAAGGAAATCTCTGGTCTGGTTAGGACCAACTCAACCACTATCATCTTTGCTTTAGCGTAAATATGTATAGTGTATTTTGTCTAAACCTTTATAATACAGAGGTGCTTATGCTGCTTAGCATTTGTGGATGTGAGCCACATTCATCCTGTGACCAAGGTGATGGCCAGCCACCCCTCCAAACTGATGTGCTGGTGACAGATAGAGAAGCAGTCTCTGCTGTCAGTTTGAGCAGCTGCTGTAAGTGCCACCAGCTGGCAAACCCGTCCTTTCCTCACTGCAGACCATGTTCTCTACCTTTGAGGGTATTGTAGGCTGCAGAACGAACCCTGGGCAGGAGATCAGATGGATACCAGGGGCCCCTTATCTGCAGACATTGATTACCTTTCTGGTCTTTTATAAACATGTGGGTACTTTCAATTTCTTGCAAAGGTGGGTTGACTGTGACCAGGGGAATATGAGGTTAGTGAAAACGGGCATGGAGCTGCAAAATTTGAAGAACTTCTCTTCGTCCGGGACATGAAAGCAATACTTTTGGTAGTTTTTAATGTATAACCCTTCTTTCTTTGTGCTCCCTCCCCCTGCCCCAATACAGCAGCACAATTGTCTGCTCTTTTGACCAATGTGGTAACTTGCAGAGACTTATTTGCCTTTTCAACATGTATTGTTGCATTCTTTCACCTTCTTCTTCTAGCAAATACGATTACAAATTACACACCATAAGGAGCAGGAAGTCATCTGGGTATGAAGGTGTAAAACAGCTTAATTAGTGATAAAGCATAGTACATACCCCTCTATCTCATATAAAGATTAAATTTAGGTGCCTACAAGTAGGCACAGTTATTTGAACATGTATTTATCATGTAAGAATAAATCCGACTTCTTGTTTTCCTTAAAACTGCATTAGAAATTCAGAAACTGTAGACCTCCTTGGTTATGACTGCCTGTTCCCATGGCCAGGGTAGGCTTGTTCCTTGCTTGTAATTTTTCACACTTTCACCCATACTTGCTCTCACAAAAGTTCTGTTATTGGGTAAAATCAGAGAAATTTCAGCCTTGGAAACTGTTTCCTCTTGTCCTGTCTGGATGGTCTTTCACTTCAGTGGATGGAAATTGTATCTTAACTGTACATACTGTTTATTAGTGATTCCTTTGCCTTCTGACTCCCTGCTTGGACTGGCTGGCCTTTTGACCTAGTGACAATTAGTAAATCCTGGTGGCACATAGGTCACCCAGATCCTATCTGCATTTCTAGAACTTCTCTCCCTGGGTTCGTCAGTGCTGCTGAGACAGAGTACCTGAGGTCGCTCAGCAGTGGCCTCTAGCCACCTCAGTTTTGTTGGGCCTTTCTCAGCAGCAAGGGTTTATTGGGGAGTGAAAAGCCTGCTAGAGTAATGGTGGGAAATTGTAAAACTTGGACTACTTCTGGCCACCAAGGGCACAAAAAACCTATTTTCTGAAACTGTCTTTCACCACCCTGTCCCCAATTCCCTAGCACGATATGGTTGTCTTTACTGGTTGTGTACACATGGTTTTGGCTGTTTCTGGTGCCGAGCTGTGTAACGTTTGTAGTCTGGGAGCTGCGCTGATGTTCTGGTTGATGTTATTGTACCAGTAGAGAAAGGTACTACTAGAATGCAGTTATTTTCAAGAGCCATCTAGGAGATTAAAGTTGCCACAGAGTGTGCACCTATCTCCCTGCATGTCTCTCAAATCCTGGGCACATAGCTTTAAAATCCTTAAAGAAAAGGGATCTGGCAGCTCACTGAGAGATATCTCAGAGCTGGCACCATGTATCTTGAAGGCTCACATCACTGGCTGTGTCCATGCTAGTAAATTAAACGCATCCTGGACCATTCTCTGGCATTGAGGTCAACTGGCACAAAATAGCCAGCATTCGTACTATTAAGCTGTCCTGAACTCCAAGACCGGACAGGCATATGCAAAATGCTTATTGAGAACAGTCTCTGGCTTGTGGTAACTCCCAGCCCGCACCCAGGAGCTGTTTTGGGAGAGTGCTGTTTGGCTCCAGCCTCGGCCATGCCAGGGATCTTCTAGAAACTGGAGAAGAGGTGCCAGCGGTAGTGTCCCTGGCACCATTTAATGTTTCAGAGGAGGTGTAGCCAGCAGGCTTGTAGATGACTGAGCCTTTGCCACAGCAACAAGATGGAAGGGTTGATCCTTTTCACAAGGGCTGCAATTCCCTCTCTTTGTCAATCCTTTTGTCTTCTCTGTCAAACCTGAGATTTTACTCTGATTAATGCTGGAATGGCTTACTATTTTCAGCTGTTTAATAGTTTGCTGTTGTGATTGTATTTGATTGTGTTTGAATTTCTATCTCCCCAAGGATAGGGAAAGGGATTCTATAAATATTATTTGATTTAATTAATAAATGCCAGTTTCTTTTGTAATGTAGTAGGGGAGTGAGGATGTGCCCTGGGAGAATGACCGGGAAGGCAGAAAGGCATTTCTGTTTTTATTCCTGTGCCACCTTCGCCATAGTCCCTGTGCCACTGTTGCCAGAAACTCTTAATGCCACAGCAAAGGACATTATCTATTACAGAAACCTTTGCTAATAGCCCAAGGTATTGAAGGCAGATAATAAATCACTTAACACCTTTTCAGGTATTTTTTGTAACTCATAGTTTGCTGCCACGATCCATAGAAACCCCATAGTACAGATCCTACTGAAAGGATGCACTTGGTCAGCACGTTTTTCTTGATTTGGGCATTCAGATTCTTTTGATCCCTTGTAGGCTCTTCAGCAGAAGAAATCATGATTATTTTGTGTCAGAATAATCTTCCAAAGCACATCTTCTTTCTGAAATGTCCTCTGTAGCCTGATATAAGCCCTGGTTGAATTTGGCCACGTGTGTTGATAGGGCTTCTGCGCACTGAGTCAGACTATATGTTGGCAGTGGTCTAGGAGGCATACTGTTAGCCACGGAGAAGTGGTTTACTTTTGCTGATCATTTGGTTAACTGAGAAGACTTCGAATTTCTTGTTAATAATATTTTACAAATCTACAGATAAAAATATAAATTAAAAGATTTTAATCAGATGCTGATATGGCTTGGGGCAAATTAGTGACGATACATGTAGATTCATGGTAGTCTGTTAAGGTTGTGCTTACATTCTCAAACCAGTGTCTCTATTCCTAGAGCAATGTTGGATAAGTAAACGAAGTGTCTTTGGTATTTTTGCTGTTGTGGGGCATTCTGTTAGACTGATAGTTGGGTGAAATATTCTGCTGGCCAAATGCTGTTTGCTTAACTCATGGCAGCTAGTCTGCTTATTTCAATGAATTAGCAAAATGAACTGGCTTTTGTTGTTTGGAAACTATTCAGAAAGCTGCACTATATTTTTACTGAGAATCCTCCACTGATATGGATGCCACTATGTGCTTAAATCAGTGGGAAACCTGTGGAAAAGTCAGAAGGTATGGCACTGAGTTTGCAATGTTTTAGGATTTACAAACAAATCCTTGGAGAGGGGGTGTGCATGGGGCAGATGGAACCAAAGCCCAATACACTCTAGATGGCATTAAGTAATAGCCATGACTATTTCTTACCCTGTGATGTATATATGGTGCTTCTGTGGATAGAAGGAGTCATGCATATACAGCGCTGGAATTATTATGTTCTAAACTAAGAATTTTAGAGTAGTTTTAACAAATGTTCTATTCATCTGTAAAATCTGGAAATGTATTCTGTCAATGGAGGTTAGTACATAAAGACTGATGACTGTTGAAAAAAAAATGTGAACTTTTGTTTGAATATAACTATTTGTTTTGATGGTAATTGAGGCAATTCCTTCACTTTCCACAAACATTCATTAGAGTGATATTCTGTAGAAAAACTGTCACATGCAATGATGCATTTCTGTATCCATATGAATGCCTGAACTGGAAGTCTGCATGCAGCTCTTAGGGAAGCCTTTGATGGGTTATAAATTTACCAACCAAAGGTAAAAAAATTATGTCAGGTGATTTCGGTGACCAACAACCCCTTATAAATACTCATCTATGAGTGGTGAATTCCTAAAATAGACAAAATAGTCATTTTAGTGAATAGCTTGTGAGAAATCTCATGGGCAGAAATATGTTGGCAATTACTCATTCAATAATTTGTGAAAATATGTCTGCTCACTGACATTTTGGAAAAAAAAAAAAGAAGAATCTCGTAAATGCATTGCAGGATATATCTTGCCAGGTAACAACCCGAAATATATGACGCCACTTAAAAATATTTAACTTTCTGAACTTCTGATATTCCTTATTGGAAGAGGTCTGTCTAAATGTACAGATCCCACCAGTTCCCTGAGCAGCAGAAATGTAATCCCGGAGTTGCGACACAATTTGAAAAAAAACCCAAACCTGTATGGGTGGCTTGGTCTCAATCTGAAATTGCAACTGTCTGGTTTTCTTAAACAAAATTTCAAATTCTTATACTTGGATATATTAAAAAGATGTATTGCGATTTGACTTTTGAAAGAAAATTCACTTCTAAAGGCTGTTATACATGTGCATCAGGGATCCTAGTGTGTACTTGAAAAAGCAGTTATTGGCAGTCATTAGTTTAAACACCTCTGCTGACCACGTAAGGTGTGGAGGTAGATCCAGAACAGTTTATAGCTCATGATCTGAGATCTGCTGCAGCTGTACCATTTATGAAGGCCCATTCCTTTCTCATGGACCATCAGGAATATCAGTTCTCCCACGCTGCTCCTCTGTGACATGCTTTAGAGGTTCAAAGGAGGTTGATTTTCTATGGCTCCTTCTTCCTTTTATGTCTTTGCTGAAACTCCAACAAGGGAGGTCATTTTTAAAGATATATTTTCATGAAGTGGACATGGGACGTGAATCGAGACTGACAGATTCATTTCACGCAGTGTACGTGAACAGGGCTCGCAAGTGGTGGTCTGTATGTTTCTGTGCTGATTTCAGATTGGTAGCTTAGCTGACATAGATACTTCCAGTTTCTTTTTTTCGAGATTAGTTGTACCATTTTAGGCTCAGCTCAGTAGTGACTGGACAACAGATACCATCATGTATAGACATGGAGTCCTTAATATATTCCTTTTATGGTTTTTTTTATATAGTTTGCTGACTCAATTGTTTATTTTTTACAATTTTATAATTAAAATCCAGTTCCTAAAGCACTCATATTACTAAAATAATTTCTTCTGGTTGACAAGTATGGAGTGACTACCATAGCATAAGCAAAACAATATCCTTCCATTATAATTTGATGGTACATCAGCATTAAAATTACTTTGTGTTGTCTGCCCATCTATCAAAATATTCCAGAAGCAATTTATGATGTTAACAAATTGTGGTTTTATATTTTATACAGTTAAAAACTACGGAGAATTTTGAAACCCTTCACATTCAAGGCCAGTTAAATGAAAATACAGCAAAAAAAACATTCCACAATAGGTACCTCACAAATCATTTGTTTGTCAGTTGCATCCACCTTGCCATGGAAAAATAGTTAAAAGGGGCAAATGAGTGAAGTTGTTTCTAGTTTTAGATTTTGTTTAGAAATAAAAACAACTGAAGATAGGTAGAGATATTTCATTGAACTTTTTCCTGAAATATACAATGATTATATTTTTGGATGTCAGCTTTCCTTGGAATGATTTGCTATCCAAAACCAAAACAGGGCTTTTCTAGTACACAGTAATTAAAAAATAAAAAGTAACAAGTATTAGACAGTTATTTTTGTTCATTGTAGATCGGTGACCTGTACTGCAATGCAGAATGCAGATGATGACCCGAAAGTCAGAAAGACTGAAAAGAGTGACAAAATTTATTACAAAATGATTACTGAAATTGCTGAGGAATCTGTGTTTTGAGGCAGCCATGTGCCTTTAAGCCTGTCACAATTCAACTTTTGTTGTTGTTGTTGTTGGGTTTTTTTTAAGCATTCAGTGATGAGACTGAATTAAGCATTCCCAGCAACTCCGGTAATGTTGATGTTGCTGACCTGAAATACCCAACCTTTTGTCCCAGTCCTGCTCCACGCATGGCATGGATTAGTACACCTAGCCCAGTTATCAAGTGTCCCTCTCAGTCTGGCCCCATTCTCCTTTTAGGCAGAGGGAATTACAGTATAGGGTTTTTTGTGAGAACAGGGGCTGGCTCTCTTTCTCAGGATTTCTTTCCTCAACAAAACAATAACTTTGCACAATGCCTGATTGGTTTGGGGGGGTTGTTTATGGTAACTACTTGAGTTCAATGGTGTTTTTGTATTTTCTTTTATTGTTGCTAATTTGAATTTATTTTAAAAAAGGGAATTAAATTACCCAGACAGGAAGATGTTGATGCAAATTTCCTAACTGCTAAGATAATAAGATTGAAATTAGGAGCATGTACATATCTTCAAGAAGCATCAAAAATACATAACTACAATTTAGGGACCTTAGAAAGATTAAAGTTTTAACAGAAATGTGATTCCTTGACTTAGTTCAAGTCTGTTTTTTAAATGCCATGACCAAGACTGAAAAGCTCTTTGCTTCCTCAGTGATTCAGCAGGATTGTGTTGAACCCTTCCTGAGAACAACATCCTGCAACAGACTTCTCCCCATTTTCTCCAGATGATCTCGAAGACTCCCTGAACCAATCGAATGCTACAAAAATACAGCATATCTATTATTTATTTCTCCTTTTGTGTACAACTAACAGTGCATATTCAACCCAAAGGATCTCACAGTGCTTTACAAATGACATATATACAGGAATTCCTTCCACACTGAAATGTCCAGGCTTAGAGGGTGGGCTGCAGCCAAGAAAATAATCAGCTTATAGCACACTGCATAATGTGTGTAAGGAAAATTCTGGCCAAGGGCATATCAGACAGTGCATCTGACCAGTGCATCCTGCCGGAGAAGGCTAATATTTAAAAGCTATATTAAAAATTAAAACCCACTACCAACATTGTTCATTGACAGTCAATATGATCCATTGGATTTTATTTACATATGTGTATATATTAATATACATACATACAGTTAAAATGTTGATTTATCATTGGCATCCCTAAAACTTGTCTGTTTTCACAACTAATTTCCTTTAAGCACCAGGTTTTAATAAATGATGATAAAGGAAACTAGAGAAGAAACATGACTTCCACATCTGAGAGGACAGTATACATCTATATTGACTAATGATATTGACTTACAGCTCAAAGTACCAGCCCATACACAGACTGTCTAGTATAAAGTGTGAGCTAGACAGTGAAATGTGTGTGTGCATTTATTTTTGAAATACTACAGCACCTACTGCCTGGTTCTTGTCACATATAGTGCTGCCAGTTTGGAGATCCCTAAACATTTTACCCAGATTAATTGAGGAACAATCCCATTTAAATGAAAAAAAGAAGGAAGAAAAACTCCAACAAAAACCTAAAGCTTTTTTTTCCCCATTTAACAAATGAGAAACTATCAAACAATTGTATGATATGGCTTTACCAATAATGATGGTGAGCTGTAAGTTAATACTTACTGTCAAGACGGAGTTCCATAACTACGTCTGCCAAGCTCTTTCTCTGGCCAGGCTTATCCTTCAGATTGCCTTTGAGGTAGAGGCAGCGACTTGTTGTGGGTCTGTACAATCCTACTACAGTGGGACTAAATGTGGTTGTCCCATAGCACCCATGGCAGTGTTAGTGTTGGCTAGTAATTACGAGGACAGCAATGCTCATAACCACTCCAGTGGTACCAGAGTCTTCTACTACAAAAGTCTTTTCATAGAACACCTTCAATAAATGCTCCAGTGTCTTGGGGAGAAAAAAATGTTGACTATTACCTTGACCTTTCTACCAGCCTAAGGACAAGGGATATTGTTATCCTTCATCTTCAACCATAATTCTTGCTTTCTAGATAATTTAACTTAGCTTCTCTAAGGTGTTTCCCTTGATTTCTCTTCTTTCATTCTCCCCATCTCCACACTGATTCCCAGGATGCCTCTATTCTCAAAATGATTACACCAACTCTCAGCTCATTTTGCTATTCAGGTACTGTCTTTTTCTGCAGATTCCTCAGGACAGATTTCTTCAGCAAGTCCTTTCAGAGGAGATCTACCAGTGAAATGTCAATGATAACAGGTTGAAAAGGATGATAAAATAAATGGCAAGGAATATGTGGATCCAAACAGCAACCACTGGCTGTCTTCTGCAGAAAACCCTTGCTGCCCAAGCATCCCCACTCTATTTTTCCCTTTTCCTCATGCCCCTTAAGGTATGTTTTGGATTAGTCTCATTTAGAACATTAGCTTCTCAGCAACAGATTTTTTTATGTTTTTTCCTGTACTGGGATGTATGTAAGTACGGCACCATATCAGTAACAACAGGAAAGGCATCAGCACAGTTCCTTTAGCTCAAATTTGTGCATACTAACCAAGAGATTAATTATTTCTTCTCCTCCATGCTTTGATTTTCAAGTCAGATCATTCATGACAAGGCTGCAGGTGAAAAGCCATACTTTGGAATAAAACTTGAAGAAGTGGGGGAAGAAGATCTTTATAAATGTAATCCAAGCAGTTATTATTTAATAGCTGATATTTTTGCTTCTCTCATCCCACTTACCGCTGAAGAACACAAAGCAGCTCATAAAGAGAAAGAGGCATACTTGATGGGGAAAAATAGCTCTTTTTTTTTTTTTTTCTGAAAAATAAGGACTTCTTTCTGGAATGTATGTAAGTGGTGGTATGTGCACGCTAAAGTGTGCCTGCATTTATTGTAATTGGTGTCTTTGAAACATTAAGTGTACACAGTCTCTATGCAAGAAGGAAGAAAAATGGAAAAAAAAGATGGTTCAAGCTCAAATAAAGTTCAGGAGTGATTTGGGCGGACAGTAATGTGAGAATGTGTACATAGGATGCGAATGCCTACATAACGTGTATGCTGTTTTGGTGTAACCATGCACGTGTTCTCTCCATGTGTGTCTGCGCAGATACACTTAGCTTTCTTAGTATTAGTATGTGTTTATGTCAAATAGTTGATTACGTATTTTTGTATTTATTTTTATGTGTGTGTCTCTGGATATACGTACAACCCATTTTAAAGGTTCTTTCAAGTCAGTATAAGGCATGAGTATATCCGTTTAGCTGTGTCTGTCAATGCTGTAATGAAAGGATGCACATACTTGAGTTCATATTACATCTGTTAGTCAGGACCTGTGCTCATCCATAATATATATATGCATGCACTCATGTAGACATGGTTACCTGTCTTTGCCTGATCTGGAGAGCTGCAGTAGTGTGTGTGCAAGGGAAGTGTGTTTGTGCTAGTTTGCAGACATTTAACACGTTCTCAGTGTACAGAATGCTGACCACTGAGTGCTTATGACAACATCAGGGTCAGTAATAATTGCTAACATTAAAGATATTTTAATTTATCAACTCAGTAATGTCCATTTTCTTGTACAAAACTGACTCTATTTTCTCTCATTCACCAAAAAACCCTCCTAGAATTACAACGCTGTGAGAGAGGTGACCTTTTTTTTTTTAAGGGAATGCAAAATATAGCCGAGACTGATTCTGATAGTTGGGCTTTTTTTAATTTTTGCCTCATATCTAGAAATATATATCTTTAGGTTTCTGATCCCAGATTTGGAAATTGCATCTCTAGTAAATGTTTTACAGGCTATTTGTAGCTGTCTGGTGAGCCAAAGTGAAGGACTGTATCCATCAGTTGTTCTGTCTAGTTAATTTGTTAAGTAAAACAACCTTCCTGAAGATCTCCTTGAGAGCATTTTGTACAGTTTTCTAAAGAACCAGGAATTATTTTTTTAATGGTAACAGAAAAAAAAAAGTATTTCGGTCTCTAGCACCTTGAATGAAAATAAAGACTTGATTTTTCACTGTTTCATCTAATAATTCAGGTCCATGCAAAGCGAGTGCAAAAAAGGCGTAGACACTCGTTTGCACTTACTTTTCT
Source organism: Aramus guarauna (assembly GCA_013400195.1). Classification (NCBI taxonomy): domain Eukaryota; kingdom Metazoa; phylum Chordata; class Aves; order Gruiformes; family Aramidae; genus Aramus; species Aramus guarauna. The sequence goes on from VXBL01002245.1 coordinate 43,114, forward strand.
TACCTGAGTCTTGAAAGATGATTCCCTAATACGACACAGAATACCAGCAAGGTGAAACAGGTCCACTTTGCTTGTGCAGAACTGAGTATACAAGGGGCAAGACAGCAGAAAATTAGGGCATAGGGGCCTATCCCAATTCCCCTGAAGCAAATGGGAGCTGGATTAAGCCTAAATCTTTAAGTACGTAGGGGTAATAGTCTATCAGAACTCCCACTAAAACAAAAGGGAGTTGGATCAAGCCCAAGACTGTAATTGCATTTTTCCTTGCCATTTTTGTTCATATATTTTGTTTACTCTGGCTTATCATTACATTATTTTGTAATTATTATGATGGTATTAGTGTCCATTAAATATCTGATTTCTGAATGGTATGACTTCTTCCTAGTCACTGATGTCTTTGGTGTATGTCAGAAAGCTTTGTGTATTCTGGTGGATATGGCAAGAGATAGATGAATTTGTCTAATGATTGAAGTGCATTGAGGCTTATGCACTTCCTACCAGCACTTCAGAGAGCCATACTACTTTTCTGCGTGCAGAAAACAACATAGTGCAAGACCACACCAGGATTTTTTTCCCCCCTTTTTTCATCCTGGTGTTCATTCCAGTACGTTAGAATTTCCACTGTGAGGACTGGATTTATCTAAGGAATTTGATAAGAACAGAGTCTTACTGACTATGTGATAGATAGCTATTATTTGGAGAAAGTTTCCATGATATCTGTCGTTTTGGAGCACCACAATACATTTGTTCAGTTTGTTCAGTACCAGATTTCCTCCTGCTCTTCTGAGATTAACTCTGCAGTGTTATCAACACGTCATCTACAGTGTAGGCATTTGTGGTTTTTTCCCATCCTCAATCCCATCCCCAAACATCACAGTTCTAGAGTAAGAAGAGTGTTACAACACATAGCAGGCAAGGAGAAGTGTACTCATCCTTCCAGCGATATACTGACTGTGCCGTACTAGCAGTATTAAAACTAAAGGACTGTATAGAGGGCCTGGTACATGATGGGAATTCTCACTGACGACAGTAGAAACTGCATGCGTCGATCTAGGCAGGACTCCAGGTAGATGACGTCAATGTGGCTTGGAAAACATCAAAGTAGGAAATATATGCTGGAGCAAGGGGCATTTCTGCAGTCATTCTTCACGACATAATTCTACTTAGTCGCCCATTAATAATGTCCTGAGACAGATGGGCACTGCTTTATTTTGGAGATTTTATTGATTAGTCCTAATTTGTACTTCTAATTTGTAACCCTAAAATATAAGCTCAAAATTAGGGGAAGGGCTTTACCCAACGTAGGTGTAGAGTTCTGGAACAGCTTTCTTACAGGAGCAGTGGAAACAGGCAAGCAAATTAGCTATGGATTTTGATTAATTAATGAAAGGGATTATATAACAAGACTGTTCAAAATAGGAGGGCTTTATTCATCAACATAGGAGATCCCATCCACTATAAGCTCCACTGTATCTATCTGGGGAGCTGCAAAGGAGATTATTATCAATAGACTGTGGAAGGACATGGGGAATCATTGGTATATCTACTCACTGCTTTCTGGGACAGAAGGACTTTGAACAATTTGGAGGTGTTTTATTCCCAATTTTGTCTACAGCAGGGGTACAGAAACTTGGAACCAAATCGTAGAAGACATATCTTTCGATTAAACTGTCCAGGAAGTATATTAGTAAGCAATCTTCAGTTACAGAGATATAAAGTCTAAGTAACTTCAGTCCCTGCACTGGAGTCATTCAAGACTTAAGCTGACAGAAAAGAGGAAGGAATGTCTTCCTTGTTGCATCCCTGTTATCCTGGTTAGAATAACACAGCCTCAACATGTATCTCCTAACTGCAGTAGGAAATACGGTTTTCTTTCAAACGGAACAGTAGTTTGGTGTTTAGCTCACTTGACACAGTCTCTGTCAAAGAACAACATTTTTTTCTTTTTTGAACTTACAAGCCCAGTTTGCAAGGTTTCCAATTAAAATCCATAGGGCCACGTCACATTGTAGTCCTAGTGTGCCATTGTTGATATCGAGAGGGACGTTTGCTTAAGAGCAAACAGAGTGAACTAGTTCATGATAAACAACAACAAAATGTTTTAAAACAGGTCTGACTATCTAGCTTAAAACTGACTGGTTTCTTCAATTCATAATTACGATTAGTTAGAAATGTTTACATGATTTGTAAAAAAATAGTATCACAAGGTCATTTTGACCGCTTGCTGCTTGCTACCCTGGGCTGCGTAGAGCCTGGGAACTCCAGGAGGCAGTGAAGGAAGCTGGCCAGTCCAGCTTCAGCATTCAACATGACCAAAGTGCACTGACAAACAGATAATACAAGCTGTGAAATACACGTGAACTTGTAAAAACTGCTCTCTTTAGCAGTTCAGTGTGCTATTGGTAACAAAGGTATGGAAGCTGTTTAAAACATACGCCTTAACTAAAACATTTACCTTAAGATTGCTTTTGAAAAAAGCAATATAAAAATACCTGTCAAATCCATTTTAAAAGATAGGTTCTGTTTTACCATGAGAGAGGAAACCACGTACTGGATGGGGAGAAAGTTTCATCTGTGGTGACTGGCATGAAGGTAAGCAGGTCTTCTCTGTACAACTATAATGACAAAGTTCACCACCTCCCCACTCCCTCTTACCACCAGATGCAGAGAGTGATACATCTGCAGCCAGTGCAGTTAGTGGAGTTTTGGTGGGTTCAGAGGGGCTGGCTCTGGCAGAATTCTGCTAGAAAGGGGAAAAGTGCAGGTTCTGTGACACAGCTTTTGTGAAGAAATACCTAAATTATGTGTAATTCAGCAGCTAAGCATTTCCTTAAACACTAACATCAAGATGCAGGCTAAACAGTAAATAATATGAAAAAAATGTGTTAGTAAAAAATTTCTCTTTCCTAATATAAAAAAATGGATGAAATACACTGTAGCATACATGCAAAATGTTTTTTGCTTTTCTAAAGCAAGGAGTGTGTGTGAAGAAAACTATTTGAGCTAAGTTTAAGAATAAGATTTCTGAATGTAGTAATGGTCAAAAACACAACTGTACAAGATTTTGCATACACCCCTAGTTCGTTCTAACCAGGGGAAAACTCTTCTGCAGAGTGCAGACAGACACCACTGCAGGTTTGGGCTGGGGCTGTGTGTAGGTGACACGATGGCCCTCAGCACAGGGAGTGATTTCATAGAGTTAGGTGGTAACTTTTTAAACAGGTTATTCCCCACATTTCAGCCCCAAAGATCTGAAAATCAAGATAGATCTTACTGCCTCTCATAATGTTTATTGCAGATCTCTTTGTTCCAGTCATAAGAGGTCATGATGCTTTAGCAGGCAGACTGAAGTTCCGCTCTCTGTGTCTCATACAGGTAGTTTGGCAGCATTAGAGTGATAAAAGTACATGCAACGGACCTGAAATCCTTACTGGCATGCTGTGAGAGAAACTACTAAAATCATTGCAGCTGCAGATGTTCGCATCAATAACTTTGGCTTTAGTTTGTCAGTAAAACGGGGAGGTCTTTGCCCTTAAAATGTCTGGAAGTTTTCCACCGTGGGTCGGTACCGCATACCATGTAACTTTAGTATAACAAATTGCATTTATATGTAGGGAACTGAATGCATGTGCTAGGAATGGTTAATTTTTTGCAGTCACTTTTCTGGAAGACACATGCCATAAAGCTGCAGCAAAGAGTTAACAGTACTGGGGGCTAATCACAGAGCAGTTGCTGACCTCGGTGGATTTCAGCAGATCAGACCCCAAGAGAACGGTGCAGACATCATGAATTCAGGTTTCAGTTGTGGTTTTTTAAAAGCCAGTTAACGGCTGCTGACTTTAGTGGGAAAAGTGTAATAAAAAGGATATTTGCTGCTTAATGCAGAATGTTTTTACTTTTCAGAAGGTAGTTCTTACTCCTGTCTTACCCATCTGGTCCTCTGATTTGCATGATAGGTTTTTTTACAGCTGAGGACGCAAAAGTACAGCAAAGGCGACATACCTGAGACTGTGCAGTCAGTGGGAAAGCTACGCAAAAGAGCCCTGCAACTGGCAGCAGACCAAACTGTGACCATTAGATTCCAGTTAAGTTACAGACCTTTTAAAAAATAAGATCTGGGATTAAGGTGTTTGGTTAACCCTTTGGAAGTGGGAACTTTTAAAAAGGAGGGTGATTTGTCTAGGGAAGCACAAGTATATCATGATCTACTGAGAAAGGGCTAATAAAGGGTAAAATCAGCAGCTGCATGGGTCATAACACCTGTAGAGCAAGTACTCTTTTAAAGCAGACTTTAACTTTTTTCATACTCTGTAATAGTTACCTTCCATGTATAAAAGTACCTTTTCTAGTTTAAATAATTGTCTTTATTAATGATTAATGGGCTCAGAACTTCAACTTGTTTTGCTTGCAATTACAGAAATGTTCAAAATCACCCGAACAACACTAATTTCTATTTATTAGTAATGCATTTTTGGTTTAGAAGTTGAAGACAGGACAACTTATTAATTACATTTTAAGTAAGTTTCACATCTTGTTTAAATAGAAGTTTGTTACATATCTAAACTGAAATTTTAGATGTCCTCTTTTAATTTAGTGAGACAGTTTTTGGCTCAAAGAAGAGTAATTCTGAACGGCAAGGTTATCAAAGCTTTATTTTTGGCAACAGCTTTACAAAATGACACAAGGTGTAGTCTCCTACTACCTTGTGTAGTTTCAAGCTCTTGCTCTGCTGAAAGTGCTCCCGATTTCCTTGGATCAGGCCCATAACTATCTTAACTATCTTTGTCATCTCAAATGGAGCCATCAGTGTCTCTCCATAACAAAAACCTTGTTAACCCTTCCTTGCCCGGCACCTTCTCAAAGACTTGCTTCAATTCCAGCAATTCAGAGAATCAGCGTGAAAAGCTTTGCTACTTGGTTTGGTTAGTCTTTACTGGACCATCCTGATTTAACTCCTTTTTAAGTAGAAAGTAAAGAAGTTTTCACCAATTCTACCTCTCCCCTCCCAGTTCAACACTTTCTGTATTTGCTGGGAAAATATCTTGCCAGTTTGATTCTTTTTTTTTTTTTTGGGAGGGGGGGAAGAGCAGAAGCCTATGGCTTAACAGCATATAGACCAGAGACATCAAAATCACAGGTAAAATAGATGAACTACTAATTTTTCACAACTATATACTAGCAAAAGTGTGCACCACAAAGGCCTGATCCTGACTAACCTTCCGTGCCTTTCCGTTGCCCTCCCTATTTGACACCTGCAGGTTTGTGGATTGGAAGCCGACTTTCAGCCCTGCTTTTGCTCGTGCCCTGAGTCCTGAGCCTGCAAGGAACTTGTGTGCCTGGGACCACTCAGGGCTGGGGGGGTTGTGAATGTCCTGCTCTGTCTCTGCACCATACTCTCCTTCTTGGGTTCAGAGTCATTTTTACATGAGGCTAAACTGCACTGCTAACTGAAAGAGTTTATAAATCATGGGGGCTAGATCTAAACAATGATTTCCAAAATTATTTTGTCCTAGCTTCTATAAACATCAGAACTAAAGATGCTTGCTGCTCTTTACTGAAAAAGTAAGGAATCTCTGCTGGCTATTTGGAGGCTAAATCCTACAACCTCTAGTGAATATTCATGCATATTCATGAAAATAATCTCAAGGAACTCAATAGGAACATTTCTATGGATCAGGATTATTCCTAGGAGTGCAGGTTAGCATAATACGGCTCCAGTAGAACCTCCAGTTGATACTGTTGCAGTGCTTCCTCTCATGGTACCTGGCTTTTAGAGCTAAGTTTTGAAAGCAATAGATCAAAAGTAAAAGTTAAAACTTTTAACTGCATGTTTCCAAATGCAGTATACATCAAACAACATTAAGTATTTCAAATGAATTAAAAAACAAGTAATCAAAAAAGGCTATTAGTTGTAGTTTTGTTTGTGTTCTTTTCTCGGACGTTAGGGATCTGCTGTAATCAGTTCTACAAAAATTAAAATCTCGAGGACAAGCAGGTTGAATCTTTAACCAAATAAACAAAATGTTGCAAAGTACTAGAGTTTTAAAGGAAAGAAATTGATGATTGGATTTGTAACAATAATTTGCAAATTTAAGTTGGAAGCCAGCTTTTTCTTCCAGATGAGGGAGAACCAGAAGTAGCCAGTACATTCAGAAAAGGTAACTATATAAGCTTTAAAGCTGCTTTGATAACATACTACCACAAACTTTATTTTCACATAATCATAAAAAACATATTTTCAATATTAAGAGAAATTTCATACAAATATTTTTGACCTCCATAGATAACTTCAGCAAAATACCTACTGCCTTAAATGTACTGCCTGAAATTACTTTTGTCTGGGGGAAAAAAAAAGGAGTTGAGCATTATATAGCCTTTGTTTCTATGTATTACATACTGTGAAAGATTGACATACAGAGGCAGGTTCTCTTAATTATTTAGAATTCAGACTTGAAGGAAATTAAAAATCAGTTTAAAATTTAGGGAAACCACTATAGGACTACAGCCATCAGCTGGATAATTTCAGTGGGCAGCTTTTTTTTAAAGTGAATATTTATACTAAAAGGCATCCAGTTGAAAAAAAAAAAACAAACCCCAATATTTTCAGGGAAGATATTTTCTTATATTATATTTTGGGAAGTTAGACCCATAATAGCCAAAGTACTACTGCAGTATGCAGCTAAATATAAAACAAAGTAAGCTCAGTTATCTAATATAGATATAAATACAAGTATTTCTGAAATCTACTTAGAACAAGGGTGGGGTGTTTTGTACCTTAATATACAGAAGAAAAAGCTGAAGTGGGAATATTGTATACTTTAGCCAAAATATCAGCTAAATATTTTTTTCATTATGCTGGATTTATTTCCTAACAGTAATAAAAAAAGATTTAAATTTTAAAATATGTCAAAAGAGTAAGCATACCCAATTGTTACCAAATTCATATGGTAAAAGTTAGGAAACAATTGGATTTTAAATTCCTGTGGACTGATCTTTCTCCCCCGAAATCAGTGGTAAAATTCCCTTTGGCTTCAAAGGGAGCTGAATTTCATGGCAGCTTTTTAAATACAATTTATTAACTCTTCAGTATTTTGCTGAAGAATAAAACTTCACTGTTTCTTTAAAATCAAAGTAACAAAACATTTAGATTAAAATTTAAGCAAACAGGAGTAGCAAATACTTTAAAAAAAGCTTTTAGGTGGTTGCTATTATTAGCCTATCAGCTGATAATTTGATAAAAAGAATTCAGTCTTATTTATCTACAGTTTTTCAGTGATTTGTAGGACTTAGATGTTTTACATTCTCCATTTAACATATATAGGATCTGAAACAAATAAAGCCCTGCCCTTGCAGAATAAATGCAGAAATATGTTTTGGCAATTAGAACAATTAGATCCAGCTACTGAATTTAAAACTTAGTTACTTAGTTATTGACATTTTAATGTTAGCATTAGAAAATAAAGCAGAGAGATTTTTGCATCAAGAAAGGACTTCTTTTAGTAAAATGTATAAATTTGGTCTGTCAGACATTACAAAAAATATTTATTTGTATTTAGGAGTTTAAATTTGTAATTTAGTAAATACATTGTTTAAATAGCAGGCAGAGACAACCTTCAAAGAGGGGTAATTGGTAGGATTAAAACTTAGAATATGTACAAAGAGAAAATACTTTGATAAGGACAAACAATAAACAGAAGTCAGTTTGGGGTTCATTACTAGCCTATGGATTCCTGTAGTTCATGCTAATTCATATGACTTAAAGACTAAAATATTAGAACCATTACTCCTCCTTACTGAATATATTTGTGTTAAAAAGTTATGGTTTTTTCTCTTTTGCAAAAATTGCTATTGACTTTTCTACAGAGAAGCAAAAAAAAAAAGTCAGTAAATTCGATCATAATTCACAAATGCTCTTTCATTTGAAGCCGATTTTTTACTTTGAAATTACTAATAGGGAATTATTTGAACAATTTTTTTAAAGTTAATTTATGTAAGAAGCTTTTTGAAAGTTATAATATTATCTTACTTATAACTGACTGCAGCTGGAAAACAGCCCTTTTTCAAATTGAATACTGTACATAATAATTAACAAAACATGTGGATGTAGATACAGTTACAATTATTAGGAACATTAATTTGCATTGTTGAATCTTAGTGGGGGGTTTGTTCTTTCTTAAGGCTTTTAGGCAGTTAGCAATGAAAATGAATTGAGATTAAAAAAATCTGTTTCAAATCTTCCTTAAAACTTAAAAAAAAATTTCTAAACCTTTAAAAGTGGTTTGTTATATTTTTGCCTATTAGGTATAGGTTATTTATAAGCCTTCTTACGATAAAAGATTTCTATTTATAGAACATATCTCGTTAAACTGACTGAACAGACAGGGTTACATCATACTTGTTTGTAAGTTTAACTGAGACTTATTTAACAGAACAATGAGCTATATAAATACTCTACATGAAGTTTTATCCAAATAAAAGCATTTGTAATGAGTAATATATGTCAACAGTCTCATATTGATCATGTGTCTGGCAGCTATCTTTTCAGTTTCTACTTAATATTCTTAGAGTTTTTCCTTTTATGGCTTCCAGAATAATAAACACAATATCCCTGTTGTTTTTGAAATTTATAATAAATAATAATTATTGATTTTGTTCTGACATCGAAAGAAATTACTGACAGAAGGAGATACACAGTAATTTTTTACAAATAACTTTATGCAATTGAAGTTTAAAGTCCTTGAAGTAAGGAAAGGAGTTTAAAAGAAGAAAAGGAAACAACCCCCCCCCCCATAGTTGCATAAAAATGTTTTAAAATGCCTGCTGCAATTTTTTTAAGAGGGGAAAACAGCATTCTCACTTTGGTAATGTATTCAAATTCAAAGAATGCCATTAAAACTCATGATGAGACTTCTACCACAGAATTTAGGTTTTCAAAAGACTGGTCAGCTCCTTAAATTTAATTGAAACTACATTAAAAAATTATGTTTTCACATACTAAGTAAACCTAAATGGTTGCCTTGGAAAAGAATAATTGCATATATCTGATCGATGGAGACATGAACACCACAAAAGTGATTTTTTAAGGAAAAGAATTATTTCCACATAACTTTTAAATCAATGGGCATCTGTTTATGGCCATGTTAGTGCTATAATCAGTACAATAAGCTAGATTTAACAGACTAAATGGAAGGTAGGTACAGTATGATCTGATGTGGGAGCAAGCTCAGAGTCAGCTCAATGTAGTAGCAGCCCATAAATATAAATGTCCGGAACAAAGTCCAACTTCTTTGACTGCAATTTCCACTGAAATGCTACCTTAAATTTGAGGTTGTTATTTGTATGTGCTTCAGTGAAATCATGTGCTTTTGAAAGATGTATTAATAAGCTTAAATATGATTATGTTATTAAATATTTCATTAATTAGAAAGTGATCTCTGTAAGCCATAGTGTAAGCCCAATATGGAAAACAGAATAGATGTATTAGTAATATGCTTCATTCTTTATTTATTAACAAACAGTTGTAGAGGTGAATAGTAAATTCTCCAGAATTAATTCACAAATGCATACCTCTATTACTTTTTTTTTTAATGTTTTGTTCTCCTGTCACACAAATTATGTATTATTTTTGCTCTCTAGAAATAATGCCAAAGTGGCTGAAAGGGTCAAACATATGACCAATTTGTTTTAAGTCTGAAAAAAGTTTTCCAAGATTTTTATATTTCACACTAAAATAAGGCAGATGTGGAAGATGAGTCAATATAATCCATTATTTTAAAAATTCCCAGTGATGAAGATTGAGGATAAATTGTTATTATTACAGTAAACCATTATTATGTAATTTTGTATGAATTTCTTCTGTAGGACACCATAAACATAAGACAAAGTCCTGCAGTCAAAACTCCTACTGATGATAGTATAAGATTAGGCAAGGCAGATACTGCAGGATTTGGAATGCAGTATCCTCATTTGTGGCTGTAATCTTATAACCAGAGAAATATCTATATTAGAGTTTCAAATTTTAATAATTTTTCCTTCTACCGCTATCTAGATTTCTATTCTATTTACTAATACTAGTACTTTGGGCACAGTTTTCATTGTTAATGTATTTCAAACAGGAAGACCCAATTGCCTGATCTCTAGTCTCTAAAAATCCATCCTGTCAGGATGAGAATTAATTAATATATCTTTAATTAACTTTTAAGTTTTCCCTTTCCCTTTTTCTCCCTGGTTAATTTGGGAGAGGGGAAAAATAGGACTCAGATTAGTATAATTTCCCAACTCACATCTAATCCTGTGTTTCTCTAAGACAAATTCATGGGGTAATAATGACATGCTGCTACTAGTATCCATTTTTTTAACCTAAAATATACCATAATTCAATTTCTTTCACTGAAAAAAAATCCATTTAATTGGACTCAGTGTTTATCAGAGGTTGCAAATTGTGGTTTTAGTTATTAACTCTTAGTTTTAATTGTCATTATACTTACGGTATAGAATGCTATTTAAACAACCAGGCCTTATGCTTTTAAGATTTAAAGCAACCATTGAAATAATCTTCACCATTCTTCTGTTATAATAATGCAGCAAATCTGTATTTCCTGACATAAGATGAGATGGCATGATGTGCACAAGGGCATCTAATGGGAACCAAAGGGAAAGCAGTCGGAATACAAGGATATCTGGATTTAAGTGGGTTAACACCAAACTTCTTTGTAAATTGCTGAACTGAAGATCCAAATTTCAATTCATATAAAATCACAGGTGTGAAGATGTGAAATTATATAAACTGTCTGATCTACATAAATCCAGCCAAAAGCTTGTCAGTGATCACTGGGCTCATGCGGTAGCAGTGACTAGTTGTGCCGCAGCCTGACTCCACGCTGAAATGGAGCTTGGAGTTGAGGTGTGGATGAGTTGGAGGTACGGGCTGAGCTGCGTAGCGGGGAGACGGGCCTGCCTGCCCTCAGAGCTGCCCAGCTCTGGGATGGGACCGTGGTACCCGACTGCATTTCCTCAGTCCTCCAGAAATTTGGGGTTAGGCCTGTTTTTGTAAAAATTATTTGGCTACATTCTAGTGCACAGTGCAGTTGGTTTTAATCAGGTCATATTTATCAGAATATTTATGTGTACGGTATTCTGTATTTATGGCTTGGACTTTGTGATTATTCTATCTGCTTGCTTAAACGGAACTGAAACTTTAGGAGTAGAGAGCTACTATTTTTTTTCCACAGTAAAAATATTTTTTATGTAGAATGCACTCCATATAAAATAGGTCATATATCACCTAGCTGCTGGTACGTTTATTCCTTGCCCATATGAGATGGAAAGTAACATGAAGTTATTAATGGCTGCCTTAAACTAACAACTGGTAAAAAGCAGGTGGCTGCTGATATATTCGTTCTCCGTCCATGGGGGCTCCACATGTGCCTCGTTTTCTAAATTTAATTAAAATTAAGAATGCTTCCCATATATGAAGGTCATTCTCTGGAATTTCAGAGTTCACTAGTTGCACACAGATGTGCAACAACAGTGCAGTATGGGTCCTGTTCTTCAGCTGCATGGTGTGTAAGTGGTATATAAGCTCTGGAGGTTCAAAAGGGGAAAAAAATTTTAGCCAGGTTGTGTCAATTAACAGTGTTCTCCCCATGTTTAGTTTATTCGAGAAGCGTAACAGAGTGAAGTTTGAATTAATCTGCTGGCAGCTAGCTGGGTCCCTTTACAAAACACAGTAAGATCAGCTTCAGTACCGTAATATTGAGACACAAAACCTGAGCAGAAATATCCTGCCTTAACCTATATGAAGTAGCCACTTCATACTGCTTTGATCAGGACTAAGTACTTGCGCCCACAACCACTGTTTACAGATAGGTCTGTAATTAATTGGCAATGTGTGCATAAATATCAGGCCCACATTTTTTTCTTCTATGCCCTCGCCTGATTCCTGATTATTTTAACTATGTTTGGGCGGCTGGAGAAGACTACATTGCTATTAGCCATGACTGGAAGTCCTACAGTATTTAGATAATTAATGTAAACCTTTTTATGAAGTGTTCAACCATTAATATTGAAGGGCTGCAAAATCATATAGAACAGTAAGAAATGTCCATGGGAAAGACTGACAGGGCCTCATTTTTCATAAAAATCTGTGGGATCGTTGGTGTAATTTTCATAGAGCACTTTAATTATTTTATTTTATTTTATGGGAAAAGATCAAAGTGACACCCAGAATATTTCTGAAACCAGAACACTTCATTTTCTTTTTATGGAAGTCTGTTGGATTTTGTTTCATTCCATTTAAATAGCTATGTCACGCTCAGCACTGCACTATTGGAAAGCCCCTCACTTGTTGACTGCTAACAAGTGTGCTTTGCTATTTGGGAGCGGCTAGACTACGTGTCCAGGAAGGGGATGGCTGTAATGTGTGTCCAAGTTTAGTTGGACACAGCTTGGTTTACAACCCATGAATGTGTGTTCTTGAGGACTAGATATAGTATGTTTTCAGATGGCCCTCCTGAGGGTAAAAATGGATGTTCTGGTCATCCTCTGTTAGTACGTGGTTTCTGACCTTCATTATGATATAAACCAACCTTTTTTGACCAGAATGTGTTATTTATTATGCTAGCTTGTTAAGAAAGCAAGAGAAGTAAGGGGTATTTTATCTTTTGCAAGCAGTTTAATTTAGTATGGTGAGTTGAATGTATGCCATTTGCCTAGGTGCCCTGTAATGTCAAATAAAATGTAGAAATAAGTAACATATATTATTGTCAGATTTGCTGTAGAAGAAATGGCGTACCGTCTTCTGCACGCTACAGTTAGGGAAGGACCTTGGGAGTGTACAAAACTGAGGCCTAAGCACAGGAAAATAGAAGGGCTGTTTGGCAATAAGTTGTTTTCATAGCTGAAGCCCTTCAAAAAAGCAGAGGGAAATAGAGCAAGCTCATCAGCTGTCTCCTTACAAGCCAAAATAAATGACAGGGACCAAGGTCACGATACATTTTAAGACAATCAGAGTCCACAGGATTTTTAGACATGCTGAGCACTTCTTCCAGCTGAGACGAGTGGTGTGTAGTTCCTTCCCATTCTTCCACTAATAACTCGTTCAGAAGGACTATGAGGATCATACCCTGGTTTTTAATTGTAGGAGGGTACTGAATATATGGGAGAAAGGTAGTCACTAAATGAAGCGCTGTTAATTGATCAAGCCTGCTAAATCTTCTAAAAAAGTTTTGTGTTTCTTTTTAATCTCATAGGGATCAAATGCTTGGTACCTGTGGTGCGGTTCCTTTTCCCGTTAGCAGGCAATATAGGTATACTTCCTTTTTTGCGATCTACTATATGCGATGTCATTATGTCCATTTTGGAGTATTTACCAAACTTTCTGAATCTGTGACCTTCTTTTGCTTCACCTCTCTCCTTGTTACTGTCTTGAATTCTTCCCTTTTTCAATGATAGAATGAGACTTTGTAATCGCTGCCTGAAAACTCACTCCCTTTTCCAGGGAGGCTGGACTTGCTGCCAGCAAGCCAAGGTAGTTAGCAGCCTAGTGGCTACCCTAGATACTTGCAGGAACTGCTCAGTCCCCTGCTCTCAAAAACTGAGCTACTGCTGATGAGCTTTGCTTTTTCTAACACTGTGAATGTTGTGTTGTTTTGCAACCCATAGTTTGAGAAACGCTTCTTCAGCAGAGGTGAAGTTCCCATCTAGCAATGAATTCCCTCCAGCACAGTTAGAAAGTGACAGAAAACAGGTTTGTGGAACCTGGATACAGCAAACATCTGTTGATAGTGGCAGAGGACCTAGATGATTTTGTGACAGTGCAAAGTCCATATGATCGTCTGAGTTACAGCCATCTTTCCTGTTCCTCTTCAAACAAAATTATTCTTGATAAGGCATCTGTGCGCTAGAAAGAGGTTTTGATGTTGGTATATTTGCTTTAAATATAAGGGAAAAATGAAAGTATTTTTTTCCCCTATGTTGTATGGATATTGTTTTAGATCTCTTGATGAGCTGGTCTTTAGTTAGAAGTTGGAAAAGATTGTACTGGCAATTTATGGGGATGCGTTACATCAGTTGTGTAAAATAGGGCGGTGTGACATTCGTAATACCCGTGTTGTAATATTATTCACTGTATCTCTGTCAAAACCTTTGTGCCAACAGTAGGATGCTGTTGGCTCATGGGCCCAAGTAGAGGTCCTCAACGTGATTGGGATGCTCTCCACGGATCCCCATCCCCAGCAGCTAGCCTGGCTATTGCGGTACTCATCTTGGTCTCTCCTGCGTGAATGCCCTGTTGAGTTAGGATCAGGGTGCTGCTTAAGAGATCAGGAAAAAGTAAAGACCGTTAAAGTCCAGTATATTTGAGACTGAACTAGAATGAAAAAGAGTTGAAAAGTCAGCGATCCTAGGCTGTACTCTCTATACCTGTCACAGACACTGTTTGACCTGCTCACATCTCTATTCCTCAGTTTAACCTACCTGTCATGACAGTTACTCTCTGCTACAATTATTATTAACAATGTGACTATTACATAGCACCAGGGGTTATGCCTGATGCCTTCCAAAACAAATACATTAACGAGTATTTGTTAATAGTTGCTCCCTTCCTTGTTTCCAGATGGGAAAAGAAAGAGAAGAGCAGGCTGCCCTTATGAATAACCTCTTGTGCTGCAGCAGGACCTCTCAGGAGAGGGCTACAGACCATTAGGAACCCCAAGGAGAGACTGCAGAGCCCTTCACAACTGCTGGCATGGCTAGGCAAGGCAGCTCACAGGGAGTTCCGTTCTTTTAATTTCAGGAATCAGTATGACATTAAGTATCTTTGAAAGAACAGCAACCCCCTTTCCATTGTCTCTCCCGCCTAACTGTCTTCTGCCCCTCTGCCACACTCATACTATTTCAAAGGGTTTATTGATAATACTTGCTGTGAGGCTTTTTGTCTTAATATCAAAAGACAGAATATAAATACCAATCACACAGTTAAAATTATCTGGTTAAAGTAATACAAACATGTATAGTAAATATTTATATAAAAGCCAGGTAAAATACAGGACAGAATGCTGCAGAAGGAAATTTATTTCTAGGAGTGCACCAAGAGCTGCATTTAAAACTAAGCCCAAGTTATAAAACAACGCCTTTAAAAGAACCATTTTGAAACAGGCCATTGTATTATTTCCCTGTAATTATTTCTTTCATTGGTAGTGATCCACCAATATTAATTGATGGGTAATTGTTGGTTTCACTAGCTTCCACTTAAGCATCATCACATCTTAAATAATCTGATACAGTTCAGGGTCTTTGCCCCTAAAAGTCAAATGCCATGAAAGGTAGCGGTAGCAAAGTCTTTCTCCCAGACACTTTATCAGTGGGAGAGATGCAGCCCTGGGTGAAAGTCTGACGCAAAATCTGTGTGATAGCTAACTCCCACCAAAACACTGTATCAGCAGCTCTGTTGCAAATTAGTCATAGACTTAGGACTTTCCTAAGACTTAGGAAAGAGTGAATTTCAGCACTTACGAGGCATGTAGCTGCACTGGGACATAGACGTAGCGTGTTGTGAGTATGTGAAAGTCAGTGTTGCAATCATGCTTTCTGGTAAACAGAGTTTTCTCTAACCCAGGTGGTTATAGGGGTCTGTCTTTGTACGGCACTGAAGCGCTTTAGGGGGCAGTTGACCTAGGTGAGTGAATAGCCCCACTGAACACAGCAGGTGTATTTATACACTTGAAATTAAGTGTATATGTAAGTCTCATGTTGAATTGGCCTTGGAAACACAAAAGATGTCTTCCAGGGAAGGGAGAGGAGAGGTAGAGGTAGAGAAGGCAGGCAGAGAGAAACTCTTTGAGAGAGCATCTACTCCTCTCCTGTGCAGTGGCATCCAGAAAAAGAGAAAATGTGCTACATAGTGCTGTGGAAGCTGCTGGTGTCGAGATGCATGGCGTGATAAGTCAAATATATAGTACCATATATAGTACCACAGTCTACTCAGATAGAAGTCTGTGTCTGTGAAGCAGATGGGTACATGATCACAATGGAATGCCCCGTTTTTATTCACGTTTCATATGGTGAAATAAAACAGTAGGGTAAATAAAACTGAGATATAAGTATTCTCACAGGAGTTGCATACGTAAGCTTTTAAGATTTAACTTTTGGCATGTAAACAGGACAATAATTTTTGTAAGAGTGAGTGACAGTTTCTGTGTGTGCTTGTGGGACACAAATTCTAGGAAAGAAGTTGGAGAAGTGAATGTTGCGCAGCTCCTATAAACCCCTAAGTCTTTCCATTAAGTCTCAATGCCTCAGAAACCCTTATGTCTACAAATACAGAAATTGCAGTGCTTTGGTAGCTAGAGGAAGATTTCATTGTATGTATGTGTGCGTACCTACATATATGTGTGAGTTCATGGCTGCGTTTTGGAGTCTGTGCCGTAGAGAGGGGAAGGTAATATAGAAGGGAAGATAGGAGTTTTGAAAATATAAATGGAAGCCATTTTTTTTTTCCCTGCTGTTGATAGTTCTAGGTCTGGAAGCATTGTGGTTTACTCTGAAAAAAATGAGGGTTACGCAAGTATATGGCTTTGAAACTTTGATCAAACAGGGTCCTGGCGCAAGACAGTAACGGTTCTGTGTCAGTTGGAGGGTTTCATAGAGCTTGCGCTAGGCACAGGAAGAAATAGTTATTTGCAGTTGGGAGCAGGGAGATACAGTGTTTCCCTCCCCATGCAAACCAAAGAGGATAGATGCCCTCTAATGTCATACGGGCTATGTCAAGAAGGGTATTTATTGCTAATTTAAAAGCATACAGAAGGGTAAATGCAGGGGCTGTTTTTTCCCCCGTGAGTTTGCATAGGAAAATAATTGAAGGCAAGTGTTGTATGTTACAAAGAATATATTGGTCTGCATATGGCATTCTTTTGTTGCAGATTACAGACCCAGAGGCCTGATCCTGCTGTCAGTGAGGTTAATAGCACATTTCCTATTGATTTCAGGAAAAGAAGGAGCAGACCACAACCTAATATGAGACAGGTGAAAGCTGCTCCTTTAGAATGATGCTGCCTGTTACTTTTAGGGCCCCATATTATTTTTTCCTAGTGTCCTGGGAAAGAGAGGGACATGAATTGTTCACATTATAAGTGTAATAGGGATTGTTTAAAAATGTAAATGTCTTGTTTAACATTGTTGAACCCAAGATATAAAAGATACTGGCAGTGCATGAAAGTGAAACTGGCTGAGAACAAAAGTGAAACCAACAGGCAACTTTCACTCCCCAGGCTTAGTGAAATGCAGAAAAGTAAATCCTAAACAGGTGATGCTGAACAGTAAGTTTGAATTTTAAAATTTTCTTTACTTTTATTAGTGTAGAAAAGTGTTGCTAGTGATCCAGATAAAGATTTCCCCTTAGATAGGTGTTTTCTCTTGATGATATCTCTTTAAAAAGTCTGAATCAGTTAAAAATGTCTGTTTTTTTCTTTATGAAGTTAAGAATCATCTCCACATGTTACCCCCTTTTCCTTTTTCATGCTTTGCATCACAGGCTTGCAAGTCATTTACACTTAGTATGTTGACAGGAGCATGTACTACTGCAGGACAGGGCTCGCCTTGCAAAAGTATGGGTGACTAGTCATCAAGTTCCTAGAGAAGGGAAAAAAAAAAAAAAAGTATTTCTAAAAATATATGAAAATTATGGTAGGACGTATTTAATCTGTAAAACACTAAAAAAAAATGAGAGACAGTGTAGCAAATGGGAGAGAGAGACAGTCAGTTTTTCCTGCCCAGTCTAATAGGATCAGCAGGAGACAAATGTATAGAAAAGTGGGCAAAGACCAAACAAAGCAACAGCAGAGGGTAAAAAAAAGCATAGGGTGCTGTGGAGAAAAAGAGAGAATGGAGGAAAGAAATGGTTTAAGTAAGTTAACATTGTGCAAAATGCTTCCTTGGTTCACATTTGTCAATGTCTAGGAAATTGGGTGGAAAAATACATGTGCAGCAACAGTCCGCTAGGACCTAAGCAGTATGAGGAGGGTAAAATATGTGGAAGGAGAAGGGTAAAAGATGGAAGAAAAGATTTCAACACAGGCAGATCTTTTTTTTTACAAAAAGAAAAGAAAAAAGCAGTTTAGTCATAAGTATTCCACTTTACAGTGTTGAGGCTTTCTGACCATGACTTACATTGATAATGCTTATTAAATGACAAACTGAAACAAGGGCTTTTTTGGAAATGTTGTACACTGTGAATTCGTACTCATTATCTTAACTTTTTTTCCTCTCATATTTGTTTGATAAAGCATAGAGGGGAAAAGGGCACAAAAATGGTGTACAGACAGTGATTTTAGCTGATACCTTCCTCGCAGGTGAAAGAAAGAGAGAGAAGTCTCAAAACTACAGGCCTGTATAAATTCTGCAGCATCACAAATAGGTACACTACAACACAAATCACGGAAAAATGAGTAAAGCAAACCCCATATTTATCTGAAAAGGTATTCAGCTTCTAAAACAGGGGTGGGAAAAGTTGCTGTGGGAAGGAATATTTTGGGACTCTGTCCCTCATGTAAATGGCTTTTAAAAAAAATTAGATTTCAGTATATGTAATTTTTTTTTCTTTTTTAATATAAGATCATGCCATTTGCAGATTAAAAGTTGCTAATGAGATGGAGTATGCCGCAGTATACAGGCCTCTAAGAACTAAAAAACAGGTCTGGAGAATGTGGTACTTTGATTGACCACGTATGGAGCTAATTTTTACATGTGTACCTGACTTAGCAAAAACAATTTTGAGGGCTCTAATTAGAATGTGATAGGAGTTTTTAAAATGCTTTTCAGACCAAGAGATACAAAGCCTTCTGAGGGCCAGATAATTTGAATGTGCAGAAATGGATCTAAACATATAATAATTTTAATCTATTCTGTCTTACGTTATAGGGAGCGTGGCACAGCCCCTGTTCTGGACAGGACGGCTATCCAAGGGAAGCAAGCATCACTTCTCAGGTAAGGTGCTGTTACTGATGGCTTTCGACATAGAGAAAAAATAACTTTTCTGTTCGGGTGAAATAATACCTGACCTTTTGGCCTTTTTGGTTTTGAGTTTATTGATATTTCAGACAAACGCAAATATTTTTGTTTTATTTTGAGCGAGGTGAGGAGATAAAGTGTTGTGAGAGAGGGAAGTTAAAGCCAAGTCCTTCCAAAGTCCGGTCGGTTGCAGGAGAACAGCAGTGCTGACAGTGGTATTCTGGATTTTCCCATTAAAAGATGCAAATGATAGGATGTTACAGAAAGACAGATGTGTTTGTGAGCTGTGGTGTGTGTTTCAGTTCACCTTGTATTAGAATAGCAAAAAAATTGGAAGTGGATGCTGTAATTTGTGGTTGGTCAAAGACAGGACTAAAAAAAATAGTTCTTTCGAATTGTGCGTGGCTTTATTGTATTGACAAATAGATTTGATGTGGTAGCAATTAAAAATAGTCTGTTTTGATTAAGTTGAAGGAATGATACTTGTTTTTAAAGCATGCTGGTTAATTAAACAAGAGTCTGTAAATGGCATAAAGCTATAGATAGGATGCTTTTTGAGAAAATGCAGTTCCTTGAGGTCAAATTAGTCAATAAGTAAAATTTTCTGATCAGGAAAGAGGCTATATTTCTGAGAGATTTTATACTTTGGGAAGGCTTGTTGTTATACACCAATAGAGAGAGGAGCTGTGTTAGAGTGTTGGACTTGCTGTTTTATTACGGTACATCACTTGTTCTTTCTGTTTTGTATTGTTGATTCAACTCTGATAATTTAGACAAGAGGGAAATGTAAATTCCATTTACCAAATGGGATGTTTGTAGCATTTAAAAAAAGAGAGAGATTAAAAATGGGTAGAAGTCTCTAAAATCTATAATGTTGTTCTGTATCCTTTTAAAATGCAAAAATCCAGATAATATTATCTCAAATATTTCCAGTAATATACAATATTTAAAACCAATATAAACTGCTGTTAGAAGAGCTTTGAAATAAACAATACGTGAAGATAGGTAGCTAGGATTTTGCAGTATTTTTCTTCCCCTAGTCTGCCTCCTTTTTTTCAAGGAAAATGGAAAGATTTCTTTTAAATACAAAAGGAATAAACAAATACAATTGGAATGAAACATTATGCTTGATATTCGGTGAAAATTGTTTTCTTATAAGTATTTTGGTTTTTAAATGTAAGTGCTGTGAAATAGTTCAGATCTCAAAGTTTGTGGGGAGAAAAGGTTTCAGCATCTTTGTTCATACCTGAGGAATCCATTTTAGAAGTCCATTTTCACTGTTTGCAAAATACATTTTTATTAGATCTATGTATTTGGGTTAAGACTTACTTAAAATTACTTAATTAGGTTATACTGAAATTCTAAGTGATTTAAAAAGAAGGATTATGGTAATATGACAAAACATAACACTATTTTCATTGAAATCCTTAAATAAAGCCCTTTTAACATGCCAATTTTAAAAATCTATAAATTTGGGGTGTTAAAATAGTACAAAATATAAAAAGGCCGAAGTTATAATGGCATGTATAATCCTGTACCAGTGAGCAGGGATTTTGTAGGTACGTCTGGAACATGGGAGGAGGTCATTTACACCTTCAGTTTGTTTTTGAGCTTTTTTCTTGTGGTATTGTCCTTTTTAAGACTTTGTTGTATATACGTAAAATATTTCTAAAATGTTTGTGGTTGATTTGTAAGGAGAAAATGTAGAGAAAGAGGGACAGTGTAGGTGCGCTAGGGTAGATGGCAATTGATTGTGTTTTCCTAGGAAATTTTGAAAAATATAGCAAAGTAAAAATTGCCACAGTAAAGAATAAATTCTAAATAATTGTATTTGTGCCATTTGGAGTAGCGTGGCTGTGAATTGTTTTTAGAAAACCTCCTGTAAGTGTCTGAAAAACAGTACAACATAAAAAGGCTTTCCAATTGTGTTTTCTCTAGATAAAACTGTTGGCTTGTAGACTGATTTAAGGGACGAGGTATTAAAAAATAAACTTTTAAAAAAGACCTATATACGTGCTTTTCTTATCGATAAGCTTTTTTTAAAAAAAAAAAAAAAGGAGAACGTATATATGTTTCTTTCCTCTCTGTTGTTTATAGTCTGAAATAAATAATAAATTTGTAGTGATTTATTTTTTAAAAACTATTTGTATGAAAAATCTGGCAGTAGGTTTGTTTTACT
Organism: Aramus guarauna; assembly: GCA_013400195.1. Taxonomy (NCBI): domain Eukaryota; kingdom Metazoa; phylum Chordata; class Aves; order Gruiformes; family Aramidae; genus Aramus; species Aramus guarauna. The sequence goes on from VXBL01002245.1 coordinate 64,298, forward strand.
GAGTATTTTAATTTTGGAGAAATAGCAGAATGTTTCTGGATATTTGCATTTGTTTCAGAGGTTGGAGCATAAGCCAGATTTCTGTGTAGTCTGTCAGGCAGTTACACGTCTGAGCATGTTACAGTTTGTAGCACTACAAATGAGAGCCATTTGACTTGTATTTGCTGTGCAAGGCTTTCATAAAAAATATCGCAAATAAAATAGCTGCACAGGGGCTGAGCTCTGCGTGCGCACGGGTCCGGGGGGGTGCGTGTCTTGGGGCACGGATGCAGAGCTGCAGAGGGGGGTCGGGTGAGACCCAGTGGGTTTTACTCCGAGGTCCTGCTTCTGCGTGAGCTTGTGCTATCTGCCCCCCATCCCTCGCTTACTTTAAAAATGGATTCTGACTGCCTGGGTTATTTGTTGTTGTTGTTCTCAGCAGGTTAGCTGTGTGCACTTCGTTTGCTACTTATTTTAAGAGAGGAGCTGGAAAAGTGCTGTATGTGTTAGTCATACGTGTACTGAGCATCAACATAAAAAGTATATGGGAAGGAGGACGAAACATGATGGTGTGACTGAGTACGTGCAAACTTTCACTGCTGCATAACCCAGCATTTCCTGGTAACTTTGTCCCAAAGTTTTCCGGGGGTTGTAAGGTTATTTTGGAGTTAATTTACTTATTACAATTTGCCTCTTGAAACAAAAATTTTAAAAACCCAAGCAGTTGCAAAAAGGTATTTCACCTGCTTTTTATTAATTGGCAGGGAGCGGGCAATTAATGCCACCGCCGCCAGTAACAAACAGCAGTAGCTGGGACCAGAAACCACACTGCAGGAGCACAGAAACCTGCCACAGCATCCGCGGGCCGGGGCCGGGCCGGGCCGCTCGGAGCAAGCACCGCCGCCGGGCCGGGCCGGGGGCAGCGGGCGGCTCTTCCTCCACGGGCCGCGGGGGAGCCGGGCCGGGGC
>VXBL01002245.1:65598-78276 GCA_013400195.1 Aramus guarauna
GCCGCGGGGAGCTCGGCCTGGCCTGGCCTGGCCCGGCGGGCGGCTGCGCTCCGCCGCGGAACCTTGCCGCAGGGCGGCGGGGCACCGGCCCGGCCTGGGCAGGCAAAGGCCTTCCCGCAGCTCGCCCAAAGCCTCTTCCTCCCGAGCGGGAGTTTGCTTGCTTTGAACAGCACGTGTTCAGCTGCATGGCTCCCGCTCCGAGCTCTGCCTCCCCGGGCCGCTCCTGCCGTCCCGCCGCGCCTGTGGCTGCGCGGGGCTCCGGCTGAGGAGGCTGGCTCGCAGCGTCTGCGGAGGTTTGCTTCCACTTTCTGGTGAGCTCCGCATCAAAATGAAGAGCTGTGCCTTGCTCTGGCCTCCTCCAGGAGTCTGCTTGCTCGGATAGCTACTGCTTACAAGTGGCAGGAGGGGGTCTCAATTTTTATCTGTGAGTGTGGGTTTGTTTTGTTGTAATGTGAAAGGAAAGATCTAAGATGCATGCAGGTGCTGAAATGTATTGAAGTGGTGGAGGTACAAACCCACGAAGCTAACAATACTTGGTAGTCTACCTGAGAGCAAGTTTTTTTCTCTAAGGACAAGGTGGAAAGGGAAGAAAAGAAGAAAATAGAGGGAAAATATTACACGTTAAATTAATTTCTGCCAATAGTGGGCCCGAAGTGCAAAATCAGTTTTTTGTTAAACGTTCTAATGTTTTTAAGGAACTTGCTAATTAGTTGGTGTTATCTTCTTTGACGTATGAAAGGAATGACAAATAACAGTATGTGAAACAAATCAGTCTGAAGTGAACTTGCTAAATTTTGTTTGTGTTGTTCTTCCCCTCCTTACTTTTTGAAGGGAAATGTTGAAAGATAGTGGTGCCATGCATCAGCAGTTAACTGCACATAGAGCTGAGCATGCTTAATCATTTCATGGGAATGGAACGGGAAGGATGCTTGTTAGGTAGTTTCTTTTTCTTGGTAATAGCAATCCCCTTGAAATGCAGAAGAAAACATAATTTATTAATTAACTAATAAATGAAGGTATGCAAAGAAAATAACACTGCTGAGATGAAACAAGAAAAGGAAATAGGCCATAATATGCTTGTTTTCTATTGTACATGTTGAAGTTCAGCTCTGAGAGGAGGTACATGAGGAGCTCTACAAACACTCTTGTATTTCTGTCAGCACATCAGATTTTGCTAATGATCATCACCTGAAATACAGTCCTTAAAGTATATGCAGATGGGTATAATTCTTGGTAGATGTAGCAAAGTTAAGAACTTTTTTTTTGAGGGAAGGTATTGTTCTAGTGCTTAGACAGTAATTTCTTGGGTAGATACAAAAAAAGGGACGAGTGTGTAAGTGCTTGCCTTATAACCCCTGATGGCTGGGACTTGCAGAGTTAAACTGCTGAAGATGACTCGAGATACAAAACCACCAAGTCCAGAACATAACAAAATGTAGAATTTCAAGACAAGGAAAATGCATATTATGTATTGTAATGTGCGTTAAACTTAACTAGCATACACTCTGTTCCCATCTGAAAAAGACCATTGCTTTTCCAGTTCTTCAATAGGAAATGAATTTTACTGGTTTCTGTTTTCTTATTTCAGTGGCAATGGAAGTGCATTAGCACAATAAATACAATATATCCCATTTCCAAATGTGCAGCCTAACTTTAAATGTCATGTAAGTAGCGGAAGCTACGTGTAAAGGGGGCCAAGCAGTTGGGGGTACCAAATGGAAGGACAAAATTTGTGATACTGATGAGCATAATCCGATAGCCATGATACACTTAGTTGTAGAACAGTTTTTGAAGGGCAAAATAAAAGACGCAGAGAAAAATGAAAGGGGGGATGAAATGCAACATAGTTTTAGCAAAAAGAGACTGTGCCAGACTAACTTGTTACCTTATGCTAGGATTTTCTAGACAGAGGAAATACACTAGATCTAATATGATTCATTGTGAGGAAAGTATTTGATACTGTACCATGTGAGGAAATTATGTAAAATGGAGAAAATTTGGATTAATTACATTGTAAGGTGACTTAGGAATGCACTGACAAATAATAGGAGGAAAGAGAATGTACTGATGGAAAGGAGGCTGCGAACTGGATTTTTCAAAGACTATATTGGAAATTATTTTTTTTCCTTAGTGACACTAGTGAAAAAGTAGAACTGTGGTGATAAAATCTCACAACACAAAACTGATGGGCTGTATCGATACAGAGGAGGATTGGAATATCCACGTACCAACAAGATGAATCAAAACTGGGATAAATAGAATCAGATGAAATCTGCTGATGCAGATAGAAGGTAATCACAATTTATTCTAGAAGAGCTCATCGCTTTAGTGGTGAGTTGGTAGTTGGTGTAGTAGTCAGCAGCAGAATGACAGCATACTGCTATGTGATGTGGCTGAGAAAATAATAAAAAAAGATAGTATCCTAGAATGTATTAGATGAGGGATTTCCTGTATGTATAGAAAATATTAATGTCAAAGTATATGGCATTAGTGAGACCTTATCTGAAGCCCAACTGCCACCCACATTCAGATAAATGGATTCAAACAGATGGATGGAACAGATGCAGAAAAGGACTGCATGGATGTTAAGAGGAATAGAGAGACTGTTTACGGAAAGACACAAAAGTGACAATTACACAGTTTTTATATAGGGGAGGAAAATAATTATGTGAGCTCAAGATTAGAGTAAACAAGCAAAACAAATGTGTATAAAGGGGATAATGAGCACAGTTAGCTGGAAATTACAGGAAGAGTTCTAACTATCAGACCACCGATATTCTGGAGTGGTTTCAAATGGGAAAGAAGTTTAAGTTTCTTTTAAAAGGAAATTTGATAAATCCAGAAAAGAACATCAATGTTTGATTCTGTGTAGTAGTGGGGAATTTGACTTGGGAATCTTGGATATCCCCTCCTTTAATTCAGCATTCTTGTGTGTCAGTAAGATGGATTCCAAGATGGATATGTACATTTACAGTAGGCCCATTTTGAAAGCGCTGCTGGTTTTTGTCATCTTAAAAGAACTTGATTAATGGAAAAGGAAATTCTTTGGGCCCCTTACTAGAAGCGGAGTAGTTTGGTTGTATTTGCTATCCACTGCTTATCACCTGCACACTCTGAATTGTGCTGTCGGAAGAGAAGTTCTTTACCTCACTGACTTTAACACTGGGAGTAGACAAATAGCATGGTTTGGACACCATGGTTGGAGGTGCACTCACAGAGTGCTGCCTGACTTCTTGTCCCTGGATGGGCTATTCGTAGAAGTCTTTATGGAACAATTTTTAGGAAAGCATTTAAACGAAAAACTTAGAGTCATCTAGGGCAAGACAAGATTGCATTCTGAAATGCATGTATAATCAGCTCCCTTGGGATGTTACCTGAGACCTTGTATCTTTTTCTCTGCTTTTTTTAGACTGTATAGTTTTTACGTGCAGCACTGAAGAATTAACAGGAGAACCTTAGAATAAAAGAACATGGCTTTTCAGCTAGGCTGCCATCCTCTAGGCAGACATTTTAGGTTTTTACTTGGCATTTCTGCTATTTGGGATATCTCCACAAAGCAAGGCATTAAGCAATCATTGCTCAGCCATCCATTTTCATTTTATTTTTCAGTCCACAACCGTCACAAGTTATTTAAAGAGAAAGAATTTGTTTTAAGGGGGTAACTTCCCATTCAGTGGTCAATAGAAAATTAAGTGATGGTATCAATCTAATTATCAGTGTCCGTGCTAAGTGCTACCAGTGGTACTTTCACTAGTTGCTGAAGCAGAGGAGTGAATGGATTATAGGGATTAAACTTCCTTCATCCCCCTAGAGGTGAACAAGTCAAGTGAAAATGGAAGGCTCATTTGGTAGAAGACAGTATGAAGGACTTGGAAGACAAAAAAAGAAACATATATTATTTCTAAATGGTTTCTTGCACATTTTTACTATAATATATGGTGAGATGTGAGACAATCTCGAAGCTTACAGGGTGGAAATGTGACCATACAGTGATCCTATCATTATGGAGTGCAACATGCTTGGTCATCATCTAACCTGGATTCTTGAAAAATATTTTTCTCTTCCATCGTAAGTCTGATTCTTTAAAGAAAATTATTCCTATTCATAGCAGATGCTTTCTCTTGTTCTTTTCTTAACCTTTTTGAATTGGAAGGAAGTCGTGGACTTTCCCACAGAAGTGCTGGGAACACAGTGTTAGGACTACAGCAAAGGAAAATTTTCTGACCTGATTTGCCTGTGTCATCCTACAAGTCTTTCCACTGCAAAAAGAGGCACTGCCAGTGGTGTCACTGGGTTTTTGTTCTTTTGTGCTATATTATGCCTTGTGAAACACTACTGATTGGAGGAGCAAACTTGTGGAAGTGAGAAGCATTCATGTAATGTGGTTCATAATTACACTCACATGATTCAATAACAAAAGCAAAATGGCTAATATGTTAATAGTAAACAAAAATAAGATGCTACTGCTGTTTTTAAGAGTAGGACAAATCCATTCTTTTGCTGGTTTTATATAAACAAATCTGGGAGGAATGTGTACACGTGCATACTCACACACGTGTATATATACACAGACACCTGCTTTGCTGCATATGCTAGCTGATGAGTAAAAATAGCAGGGGATCGGTATATAAAAAGAGACCTTACATACTGAACAAAATTGAAGTACACCAGAGCTTGGTTTGGTAGCAGTAAACTGGGAAAGGGATGGTTCACTGCACTTGCAGCAGCATTTTTTGTGGATTTTGTTTGTGGGGTCTTTATTGCTGTAAATCTTTGTATTTTCATTCATGTCTCCAGAGGGATAGTGCTTTACACCCCTGAATAGATGGCCTTCTGGGTGAGGACATTATTATGGTGTCTTTGGTCTTACATCACTTACTTGCTCTTTTTCCCTGAAAAAACCCCAAACGGTCAAATGAGAGGCAATGATAAGCTCCTCAATAGGCTCCTCCCATAGGAAAAAAATTGCTCATTACCTCTAAAATGATCATACATAGTTGGTATGAAAGACGATGGATGTTCTTGTTACAGCAGCATCTATAGGAATAGAAATGGCAAGAGGAGAAATAGGAAGTTTGGTATTCCCCTGGTCTCTCTCCAACTTGTGAAGATCCTGGGATGGAAGAAATGCCATCTTTTGGAGCTACTTATTTTGTTTTCTGCAGTGCCTTCATATACAGAAGCTTCTCTCAAAATTTAGTCAAAGTGAATAACTAATAAGTAAATAGGATAAAACTTTTTTATACTTGTTTCAGGGTGGTGGTGGTAATTTCTGTCTCAAGTGTTTTTGTGGAAAGAGAGTCCAATTGATTTCTACTATTCTTATTGAGGTATTCAGTTAGGTGACAGCTTGGTTTAAATTACGAAGGTGAAATGAGTTTTGCTCTCCCACCATCAAGCACAAAGAAGCCTCGAGTTAGAGAAGCCAGACCTCACCTGCTTGAGCAAGGCGGTATTCCACTACTGTAAATTCCCCAGCATGATAATCGTGCTTTAATACTTCTTTTCCTGTTACCGTCTGTGGGTGAGGAACTAGAACATCTAGTTGTCCTCTCAGCATCTAAAGCTAAAGGTCAGGCCTGCAGATCCCCTGCTCAGGTGCCGCCTAACTGTGCGAGGACCTCAGTTCCTACCCCTAGGTTTCCGTGCCTGCCAAGGTCCCAGTGACCTTAGTGCTAGTGAGCAGTGTGTTTGCACTGGGCTGTGCGAGCCCCCGGTGTTAGTGGGAGTCTGTCCTGCCAGGTCTCCTAAAGCAGGTCGGCCGTGGTTGAGCCTCACAAAGCGCGACACACCATGCATCGGTGTGAAGTTCAAATCCCATGCCTACCTCAGCAGATGTATCTCTTAAGAGTTCATGCTTCGTTCCCCCCCAGGACCTCTGAGGAACTGTTACTGTTTGGGCAGGAGAGAGTGCAGTGCCACATTGCTGACCCTGATGGTTAGGGCAGCTGTTGGCAATGGTGGGTCCTTGGGGTCCAAATCCTTGTTAGAATGGGGAACACTATACAGTCCTGGAAATGAATGAATCTCCCTGGGTGTTTTTAAAATGCCAGCTTTAATGGTTAAAATTTTAATGGTAGAATTCTTCAGGAAGCCTGGAAGCCAGACATTTTGAAGAATTACGTAGAATTTGAAGGAAAAAAGAAATACAGAAGCATAATTGGCTGTTCAAGATAGGAAACTGAGACTTTTTGCTCTCAGCTTTTGTCCCTGGTAGGGTCTTAGTTGAACTCTCAGCCTTTGCATTTCCTCACATACAAACTAGGAGTGATATACCATACTTAACAGGCATTCTTTGATGCGTTGTTCATATTCGTGAAATACTGGGAGTAGCCAAGACAAAGTCTTCTAGAAGTACCAGGTTATGGCAGGGGCACCAAAACTGTCTGGCATGCAGATCTTTGAGGAGACATTCGAGGAAGAAGGATTTTTTTGAAGGATATGATGGCAAAGCTAGTCCACTGGGATAGGGAAGAGGTGAAGTAGTTTATGTGGAAGAGAGGAAAGGTCACATGATTCCTGTCCCATGGATATGAACCAGGTTGTGCTAGGCGGGCTCTCTGAGGGACAACAGATACATTGGAGGGGGATGGAGGGACAGCTATAGACACAATCTCACATTCAATATACTCCACAAAAGGATGCAGTGAAAGAGGCTTGAGTGTATATAATACAGTGCAGTGGATGAACAATAGGTTATAGATGAGGAGACAAAGGTTTATTATCAAATGTAGTCCATCATCTGAAAGTGAATGCATCGTGCAAGGTGACACTGAGTGTTGGCAGTGGCGTGAGGGACATGCATTCCTGAACTTTGTTCATTTTATGTGGACAAGTATCTGTATCGCTTATCTACAGTTATATAACTAGGTAGCAGAGACATCAAGGATTAAACAATGAGAACACAGTATTTCGTTTCTACAGATGATATTTTCAGCTGAAAATCAATACATTTTGGTGGGCTGTAGGATTGAAGGTTAATCTTCTTTTGCCACGGCCCATATTATGTCTCTCCACTAAACACATACTGCACTTGGATTTGCAGCATGCACAAGTATTAAAAAAAATTTTGTAGTAGTACTTGATTTCCAGCATTGCTGGTGATTAAAAAAACCCAAAAACTTTATATGCATGTCCTACTCAAGCCTTTCCTTGGTTTGTATGAGGAGAGGATCTGGAGGTGCCAATTGTAATCTCTTTTGAGAACTCTAAATGGGGAATGGTAACAAAAAGAGGAATTCTGAGATTTTACAAGAGACTGCAGAACAGTCTAATCCATACTATGTAAAAGTGAAAAATCCCTGTATAAACTACTAGAAGTTGGTAGTACCATATGCATTATTTCCAATTCTTAAGAGGGATTGAATGGACCTTCTCATAAAGAGCAGTCTACATGTTAAATTTACAATCTGTAGGCACAACTAGTTAATATCCTGACTACTGTCTTGCTTTAAGTTCTGTTCAGCTTCCATTGCTACATTTGCCTGGAGCGATTTCTTGTTGCGAAATTTGGGATTTTAATCCCTGAAGCAGAAGGACAGGTTGCTGATGCTCAAGGCTTATTTAAGAAACAAGGAGGAGCGTACAGCTGTTACACAGTGTGGTAACCTGAGGTGCCTGGATGACTTAGTTTCAAAGCTAAGACTTGTGTTTCAGAGATTACTTGTGTTTGCAGGTTCCTGTCCTCATAGACACTACAGTCAAGAGTGTGCAACTGCAGGATTAGAGACACGCAAATCAAAATTTGTGTGTGCTTGCTTGCTCATATGTTACGGCACTTCATAGTACCTGTTCCATCCCTTTCTCTCAACCTGTTGCTGCTTGCCTCACTTGCGCCAGTAAGCTCTGCACAGCAGGGATGATCAGCTCTTCTGTGGTTGTTCAGTGCTTGGGTGAGCTGGGTCCCCCTTCTTCATGGGTGCTGAGGCACCTTGTGTTAGGCCCACGGGAGTATTGGAAGGGATGAGAGCCAGCTAGCTGCTGCTGTCAAGGCACGAGTCTAAAACATTGATGCCCAAGCCCCTGCTTACTGGGGAGCACACCAGGAGGGAGGAGGGTTACGTAAATACCTGCTTCCAGAGTTGCCCAAAGACGCATACTTAAGATTTACGCATGGAATGGGGCTGAGAATGTTTGCCCCAGCATCCCAGCCCCTCCAGTCCGGCTGGCTTTCCCTCCCAGCTGGTGAAAACCCAGCTATTCTGTGTGCTGTGCAACAGCTTCAACCAAGGGCACCTCACCCAGCAGACGTCTGTGCCACGCTGTTAAGACACGTTGCTGGTGCAAATCCTTTCAGGTGGAGGAGGGAAAACGGTTACTGAGATCCTGGGTGAGTGCTAAATAGCATGTGGGCTTGGAGAGGTACTACAGCCCTTGCAAGGGGATGGAGTAGGTGCCTGAGAAAAGGACTGGGAATTCCACACAAGGTATCTTGCCTCACCCCAGCGTTAGGATCCACTGCTATTTGAGGTGCCTTGAGAGATTTATTAGCATGTCCAGCTGGTTCCTGTAAAGTTCTTCCCTTAACAGGATAGACAGTGTAGATCCCATGCTTGGGTATTCTACTTTTCACCTTCAATATGCACCAAGGCAGGGTGTCTAATTTGGGGCTGTGGATTTAGGCAAGGACACACTGCAGTGCTCAGCACCGCAGCAGCCAGGCCCTTTATTGAATCTGGCCTCACTGCAATAAGTGTGAGTAATGGTAAGAAAGGCATGAGAGCAGAATGACTGTACAAGAGGGAGAGCTGCACTTGACTTGCTAGAATGAAAAACATATTTGTAAAGGGATTAAATTATCACTAGGTACAAGAATGCCATTTAATGAAACAAATGACTACACCTTTTTTCAGTGGCAGGGAAAAAAGTGACACATTGCAGATAACCAGCAGTGCCCCATCCTACTCTCTGGGTTGCTGCAGAGTAGATGTCACTGCTGGCTGAGCTGGCCAGGCTGGGGTGAGGAGTGGATCCCAGCACTGAGCCTTCCCGAGTGCTGAGGGCCCCTGGCCACGCACCTCGCTGTACGTATAGTGAGTGACTGACTGCAGTTGTCAATTGTGGAGCTTGTAGTGGGAGGTGTCTTCATCCAGTGCTGGGAGGATGCACACGCGAGACATGGGAATGTGGTCTCACCACGATGTGTGATTGCTCATGAGATACTTGTGGCAGCAAAGTCACAGAAAAACTTAATAAAAATTTAATGTCTCCTCTTATTGGATGCTTTTTTATCCCCTATTCGTTGCATTGTATTTCTCCTCTCTGCTACATTTTTGCTTGCTTTGTCTCCTTTTGATGTCCTCCTGTCTCTAGTTCTACATCCTTACTTTTTGTTCATTTTTATTTATTGTTACTTTTTCACTCATGCATGTCTTGACTCCTTGAGCTTTCCTAAATACTGTCTTTTTTTGTCTCTCTTGTGATCTGCCATAGAGTTTGGCCACCTTCCATGCAATGGAGCAATGTAGCTGAGTTGTGGGTTGACGTAGGCTGGCATCACCACCCTGAACCTGATTACATCTGCAGTCGTCTGGAACTGACTACATGCCTGAACTGATAAAAGATGCTGTGGAAACGTGGATCTCTGGGGCCTTGACAAGGTATCCTCATACACATGTGTGTGCATGTTGGTGTAGGAGTACATTCAAAACGCCTGTCTGCTCTATCAGCTTAGCTGACTGGGGGTTCCTTTGGGCTCTGCAGCAGCTTATGGGAAATGGGAACAGACCTGCAAAGTTTGTGGGGAGACCGGGATTAACCCTGAAAAGGGGAGTATGTCTGTTGCCCAGGAATGTGTGATGACCATAAGCGAGAGATCCGAAACCCCTCACTTGACCTTTGTATAATTCTTTCCCTTCCAGTGAGTCCCTTTCCCTGCCTGTGACTCATCTTCTAAATGTAGACTGTAAGCCTCTCAGAGGACTGCCTTTCCCTCTGAACAGAGTAGCATAAAAAATAGCAATGCTGTTGAATAACCAGTATTATTTTTTAACACAGAAAACTTGAGGACTGCCTTGCTGTATCTGTGCTTCTCTGTCAAGGGATTTATCGGTTCCCCGAGAGAACAGTAGTGGAGCAGGTTCTGTCCTGACCTGCAACAAGAAGGTTGTTCAGCCAAGAGGTCTCAGGAGCGGCACAACTGCAGTACACTGGGCAGTAGATGTTATAATAAAAGATAGATAGGCTCTGACAGAGGCCAACGAATCTTCCGTAGCACCCATGAACTTCCTTCTGTATTTCTGACCCGTTTGTAATTGGCAGCATCCCCATGGTATCTGCCGTGTGGCTTACACGGACAGCCAGCAGGAAGTTGCCTGCTCCCTTCAGCAGGATGCCCAACACCCATCTCCTTTCCTCCAGCCTCTACACATGCTGTCCAGCTGGTGAGGCTTGGTGATCGTGGTGAACTGTTACCTTCCATCCCTCACTTCAGCTCGTTTTGTCTTTGACTTGGAGCAGATCTCTTACTAGAGCCAAACTGGTTCCTTTTCTCTTTTCAGATGCTTTTGCTGTATCCTGTCTTTTTATTGCCTGGTCTTCTGGAAGGCAAGAGTGAGAATCAGCGGTGTTATCCTGCAAACAGTTTGAGAAGAAAAGAGTGTGGTGTGGTCACAGCAAGCACATGCTCTAACAATTTACAGTTGCACTGTGATCCCAAGGAGAAGTGGTGTTCGAACCTTCCTCTGATTACCTGTATTCTTTTCTCTTACTGTAACAACATTGTTTCTTTGTAACGCACAAATGTTCATGCAAAAATGCCATGCAGATTAAAGTAGTTTTACAAATTAAGGAAAAGCTGGTATGGAACAAAAAGAAAATTAAATTACCCAGCAATTTTGCACTTCCTTGTAATCAAAGTCCTGTCTTTGGCAGGTGTTAGGTAGGCTACACACTCAGTGAGGCCTATGAGAATTTTCCTTGGGTAAAAACTGCAGGAGTTAGCCCTAGCAAATCCCACTGTTCTAAAAATAGTGGCCAGTAAGCAATGGGGGGCTGTCTTGGGGAATAAAGACAGGAAGAGAACTTGGTGAGAGCTTGATCCTCTGCAGTGTCACCTTTCACAACTGAGTGACTGACAAACAAAAGGAAAAAAAAAAAGTGAGCTAAATCCCGGTGAGGATGGATGCCTCCTGTTGTGGAATAGAACAAAATCCAGTGACGTGCTCCCTCCCATTACATCTGATACAACTGCTGTATGACAAAGATTAATTTCTAAAAATCAATCGTAAACCTATAGGTCAGCCAATAAGACAGTGACTTGACAAATTTTTCATTGCAAAGTGTGTGATAGTTTCATGCCTTTAATTTGCATCACTGCAGACAGTCTTTTGTTGAATCCAATGAAGTTTGAATCCCACTATGAATTTAATTGTTTTCCACAAGCAGATTATGAACAGAAACCTTTGATTTCTATTAATTATGTATTTTTGAAAAGCTATGTTGTGTGTCTATACATATATTTAATAACAGGCAATGTAACATTTATTTTTATTAAACTAATAAAACAGATAAACCTATCAAAGCATATTTTCATTTAATTTCTTTGGTCTTGTTTCTTCACTTAATTTCTTTAGTGTAAATGAACGATCGTTAAGTGCAATCTCATCTGTCTGAGGACACACAGTTCATTGCATCTGGTAGATGATGTCATACAAAAGCGTCTTGTCTCTTAAGTAAGAGCTTTGAGGTTGCAATAGTCTTTGTAACTGCATGCACATGGCACCGTAATCTGATGGGGACCTCAAGGTGCAACACGCAGGCTACTGCTTGCCTGCTTCATTTAGGGCAGCACCTACTAACGAGATCTTCCTAGACTCTGAGAAATACAATCCCTGCGTTAAGGAGCTCCGTGCCGCATGAAAGACAAGCGGGCGAAGGGTAGGAAACACGGAGTGGGGTAAGGAGAGAGAAACTAAATAGAGCTTGTAAATCCATTCAGCTGACAGTGAGCAGGAGTGGGATCTGTAAAAGGAAGCGGGATCTGACGCGCGCTGGGGTTTGCAGATGACTTCACAGAGGCCGCATCCAGCATCGGCATGGCACGTGGAAAGTAACGTGGAGCGGGTGAGGGGCACCGGCCAATGGCTGCAGCCTGGCAGCAGCGCTGCGGCAGAGGCAAGGAGGGCACGGAAAGCTGGAGTTCTAGAGTTCCCGAAGGCCGGCGTGGAGAGATGAAGAAGCCTGAAGCAGAGTGGTGCTTTGGTAGAGCCTGGAGACCTCCAGCAGTAGCGGCTGCGCTTGGGTATGTCCTGTTTTCCAAGGCAGGGGAGCACCGAAAGGCGACATACGAAAACTATCCTCTATGCTACCTGTCATTAACAACTTGGATGGGTGTAGGTCTCTGAAAAAACGTCATCTAGAGAGGTTGTAATGAGGTCGTTGTCAAATCGTATAAAAGGCTTGCTTTCTAGAAAAAAGATTTTGACATTGGGAGTTGTAGAAGTCCGCCTTTAGAAGCAGCAGTCTCCTTCGCCTCCACCGCTGCCGGACTTCTCCGGTGTTGCAGCTGACCCGCACCTTGCACCAAGCCACCGCTGATTTCCCATCTCGCAGCCACCCCCGTCCTTTCAGCCCGTTTGGCCAGGACACCTCAGCCAGCAGCCGCTTCAGTCAGGGCTTCGGGCTCCCGCCGCCTCCCGCGTCCCACCTGCGCCCCCGGCCCCCGGCTGGTGCCCGGCA
>VXBL01002245.1:79420-91717 GCA_013400195.1 Aramus guarauna
GGGCGGCGCGTCCGGGAGCCGGAGCGCGGCCAGACCGTGTGTGCCGCGAGGGAGCGGGCGCGCCGAGAAGAACGAGTCGCTGACGGAGCGGCCGTGTGGAACTTGCGCCAGCCCCCTCCCGGCCGCAGGGACCCCCGCCTGAGCGCTGGGACCTGGCTGCTGGCAGCAGCGGGCTGCAGCTCCTGCGGCCGGGCCTGCTGAAAGGGGGGGGCGGTAGCGATGGCCGGGAGGGAGCGGCCGCAGCATTTAACTGGCATGCCGGTAGCGCTGTGGAAGCACAGCAGAGGACGTCACCAGGGGGCTATCAGCGCAACGTAGTTGTGCAAACTTTTCTCAGTTCTCCGATTCGTAGTCACAGGAACCACGCTGGGGAAAGGCCGTTTCTTTCATCTTAGTCTGACAGTGCTACGGTGGGTTTTAAGTAATGATGAGGAGTTGGAAAGGGCTGCTCTGGCAGCGTAACCGATCAGGCAAAGAGGAATTTAAAATCCATTCCCACCGAAGGCAGTGGGAAGGGAAAGTCCTGCGTCTGGTTGGGAATTGAAAAGATGGGCCATAAAAATAATTGCAAGCTGTGAGAGCTGTGAGTCTGAGATGATAGTTTTAAAGGTTGCAAAAGGTAGTCCCTTCCCGAAGGGGAGTAGGAGGGCATCAGGTGCTCAGACTCTGCAGCTGCTTTTAGGTGGCAGAGCTGTGGGCACAGCAGCCCCACAACAAGCTGGTAGGTTGCAGGGCTAATGAATGCGGTTCCCCATAACCTCTGCAAGAGCCAACACAGAACTCCTAGAGACGTGGTTGGGTAATTGAATGTCTGCCGGAGACCGGTAAACCAGCAATGCTACTGGCAGTGTACGTAATCCCGGAGCGTGTCTTGGGTCCTGCACGCACAAGCTTGACGTACGGCAGCAGTGCTTTGGACTAGTTATAGCATTACATACAGTGGATTAAGGCCCATGCCTTATTTCCAGCTAGAGAATTGGTATGCCTGTTAAAGATATGAGTGGCAGAGGAGACTCAAAGCCTCTTTGACTTTCTAAGGTTGGTTTTGAATATATGACTACATTATCAGTTGCCTGCTGGCCTGTGGTGCATCACAGAAGTCTTGGTGGTTACTGCTGCTTGTTCTGCATTGTTTCAAGCATGGAAGTTAGTAGTGCTTGAGCCAGCTGCCAGCTTATCAGCTGGAACCACAAACCATAGGCAACACATCTTTCCTCGGTCACGTCCTCAAACATTCCATGAACAGAGAACTGAGGTGCAAATATCCTGCACCACCGCTTTGTAGAAGCGCAGGCAGCAGCAGGCCATTGTGTGTGGCCAATGGCTGCTGACAAAAACTATTCTTTCTCTCTGCCATGATCACGATCTCCAAGGCATGGAGGCAGAGGATCGTTGGCAGTACAGCTAAATTCCCTCTGTGTTTTACTCCTGCTCTGAAGTGGGAGCACTGCTCCAGAGTCAAGGAGAATGGAGAAATAGGATGATGGTCCCTACTACCTTGGATCGGAGCCGTCACCGTAGAAAGACATGTGGCTATCATTAGCTAGCTGTTGGACATCCTCTGCGTGCTGCTGATGCAGGCGAGATGCTGCTTTACTGGGGCAGCTTCTGCGTTCTCCAGCTGAAACGAGGAGAGGTTTTCTCAGTCTGAATAAGCAGACTGGTGGTTTGCCCTGAAGTGCGTTGGGGCACCAGCAATAGGCTGGGGAGGCTCACTGTTTTCCCTCTTCCTGGAATGAAGGATGAAAGCAGAGCTGCAGATATATTGGGTCACCTTGAGAATTAGCGAATTACTAAGTCATACTGTGGGAAGAAGTGAGTTTCCTCTTCTCCTGGTCTTTTAAAACCCAATGGGTTTGATGCTAATTAGCTGCTGTGATTACTGTGGCAATGCATTCTTTCTACTGCACAACTAGAAAGCCCTTACAAGGCCTTTTATAAGGGCTCCGTACTGCCCTTTAGCTCTTCTACAGTCTGAAATTGAGTTGCATATTCTATTCTCGTTTTCTTAGTGGGTTTTTGGTTGCATATGTGCAATTACTTCTGTATAATTTGCTGATATTTAGAAGGAGTGGATGTGAGGAGGAGGAGGAGGAACTACGTGAATCAGTAATGTACTCTGAGAAAATAAGGTTTATACTACTTTAAATAGTAGCTGTTTTGATAAAAAGTTAATTTTTCTGCGGTCATGCTTATGTGTGAAGGTCTGTGTGCAGCTTTGCTGGCTTTTTCTCCCTGTAACTCACATCTGGCTTGGTTTTGGCTACTTTGCAGTGATGGAGGCTAGGTGGATGTTGTCTTGATGTGGGATTTCTGGGTGCATCTGGAGTGAGAATACAGTCGAAATTCCCAGGTCAACGGCTCTGTACCCTTAGCGTGCCTCATAAATGGGTAACAGAAGAATAACAGCCCCCTTGCTTGGGAAAAAGTTTAGCTAAATAAACCAGAGACTTGACAGGAGCAGAGTACCAAGGAGTCATTTGGAAATCACCACGAGTACAGCAAAGATGTGGCTATTCCCCTGCTTTCCTCTAGACAGGCAGATCTGTTGGCAGCACTGGTAGGTGTGATCCGTAATGGTATATCCTTAGGTTGGGTGAGAGTGTCCTATGGATGGCGATGGCAGGCAGCCACCTCCCTTCTCTGCCATTGACAGTTGGGTGTATTCTGGAGTGCAGTGTCTGGAGCAGGGAACCGTCTGCTGCTGTCATAGCTCCTGCTTGGAGAGTTGCCATATCTCCTATTTTAGGAAGCCACCTCCTTTTCTGGAAAAGATTAACTTGTTTTTCTGCCCCTTTCCTTCAGTAACTTGGTGAAATGAAGTCAAAATCCTATGGTAATTCAGACTGGGAGGGACCTCAGGAGTCTTCTAGTCCAGCCTCCTGCTCAGAGCAGGGTCAGCTGTGAGATCAGGGCAGTGTGTTATATGCAAATCGTCAACTGTGTATATTCAAAATACCCTGGCACTACAAGTTGAAGAGATCTGATGCTCTAAAACTTGTTACATCTTGGTCTTGTCAGATACTTAAACTTTTCTTTCTTTTTTCCTGGCTCAAAATTGCAAATATTTTAGTGAGAAATATTTTTTTTTTCCCCCAATTTGCTGTAACTGAAGTGATGTGTTAACTGGAAACAAAGTTTATTTTGGCTGTGGAATTGGCCATATGACACTCAAAGAAAAGTCCTGTTTCCTTTCAAGCCTCACAGTGGCTTAGAAGCGTCCACTTCTTCCCCCAGTGCCTTTGATACAAGCATGGGTGGATAATCTCACATTTAGTGATTACAGAATGTCTGATAGTGGTGGTGCTTTCTCATGTGGTGAATACAGCTGTACAGTTGTATTGGGGCCAACAAATGTTTGTGAAGATGAGCTTGCCTTAATTAAGCTTCTTGGAGTTTATTCACTAACATGCAAAAATAACTAAATGTGGGCAATTTGCTCTAGATTTCTTAAAAAAGAATCTGTAAGAGGTCATTAATCAGGATGGTGCTCTCAACTGCCTCTAAATTTCTATAATTTGGTTTTAGACAAAAACCCCTTATTCAGTCTTAAACCGTTCTTTTCCTGTGTAAATGTTTAACAATAAATTCTTTCATCAGCAGCAAAGCTGGATGAAGCTCTGCCTGTTCTTGTTGGCTTCTTTTACTTTGCATAGTCAAATGTGGCCCATGTTTAGTCCAGCATCTAAAACCAGCGATTTGTATACCAGGGCCACTAAGGGAGGCATGAAAAATGTGTGTAACTGGGTACATTAGCAGTGGAGTAGATACTCTTAATTTTTATAAGACCTGTCCGTAAAGACACAAATAAGTATGTGGGGTGGTTCCTAAACTCTTATTGACTAGGAGGTTGGGGTAATAGCAAGCTCTAAATCAGACCTAAACAATAATCTTACTTTATTAGATTAATAAGGTGTGATGCTTATATGAAGAGGAAGAAGTGACAAACTGGATTTTGTGCTTGTAAATGCTTTGAGTTAGATTCCATCAATGTGATTAAATTTCCTGTGGTCCTGGAAACAGGGTCTCATAAAACAGACTCTGAAGTTCTTGGGATAACCTTAATGAAATAAGATGGGTGATAAATTATGTTAATGACAATTAAAGAACTCCATACAAAGGACATTCACTTTAGTGCCGACCAGGTGGTAACTTGTTGATAACTTTGAGCAGCTTTCACAAGCAACGTCATCTTTCAAGCTTCTCACTGTCAAGTGAAGTAATTACCTGAAGGCTTTTTTGTTTTCTGCAAATAAGTTTCAATCCCTGTTGCACATTGCCAAACACCTGCAAAGCAAGATTGCACTCGTTTGTGCAATGATAGTTGATAGACCACGTCACAAATCACTGTTGCAGATTAAAACAGCCAACCTCATGCAATGTGTGGTGAGGGAATAGTTAGTGGGGCAAGGGAGTTTCAACCTCTCTTGGTGCTGCTCTCTGCAGGATGTGAGAGGAGAGGCTCTGTGCTACTCCCTGTTTTCCCTGCACCTGAGTGCTCGGCTGGTGAGTGCAGACTTTTTGGTTATCTCATTCTTTAGCAGACTCATGTATTCAGGGATTTCTCATCTTCAGCACTTTGGATCCATGGCGAGGGTGTTCTGGTCTTATGCTCAATTCTAGGCGCTACACAAGCACTTCTACCCTTGTATGAAATAAAGCATGGCACTTGTCAACCCAGAAAGTAACATAAAGAACGTATGAAAATATGCCAGCTTATTTATAACTCTCGATCGCGACAGCTCAAGTCAAACTTGCAGCCTGAACTTGAAGCATGTATTGTTTTCTTGTATGGCTATTTGCAAAGTGCATCTGAAGGGATACTGCACTGAAATGTGGTCTGGGAAGGATCTGGTGCAAGTGTCCTAATCCTGTCTGAACTTCCCAGAAGTGCTGTGCTCCACTGTGTACAGCTTTTTCTTTTCCCATTTACCATGTAATGTTTCCCAGTATCCATCCTGAATTTTTTCTGGTAGAAAAATTAGCTGTATTCCTCTAGTTGTCAATCCTACTCATAGAATGTAATTTAGAGGTCTTCTGTCAGTGTCTCCCTCCAGCCTGCTGTTTGTTGGATTTAGCAAGCGCTGCTCTTCCAGAGCAACCCCAGAGAGGTGGGATCTCTGACCCTGTTGCTCTAGGCTCAGCAGCTCACATGGCGGTACTTCAGTGGGCTGCAACTCCTTTTGAGACCTTGCAGCTCTTAGTGAGTCATGGAGGTTCTCTGGTTTTGTTTTTGTTTTTTTTTTTTTACATAGGCAACTGCTACTAACATACCCTAAAATTGGTTTTGCTTCCTGGACAATAGAAAGGAGTGAGCCATACTCTGTTTTCTACAGTTTTGCTGTCTTTATTCTTCTTGTTTCTTCTTTTAGGCGTTTTCCTTTGCACACGATGTTACTGACTGCTTAAAATGTCTGCTTAGTAGGATTGCTCAACACTTGTTGCATTAAGTGCTCCTCCCTGCACCTTCTGGTCAGAAGAGGAGACAGTGAGCAAATGCTTAGAGCCCAGAAGTCCAGAGTCCCATCTCTGGTTCTGCTGCGTACCTGCTGATGGGCTTCAGCTCTTCACTTCTGGCTTCTCTGTCAGCACCTGTTGAGACTAAATGTATACGTGTGGGCATTGCCAATCTCAGCATCACCCAGGCTCATGATCTCTAACTCTAGAGTTTGATTTGATGTGAACACTTCCATCTCCTTTTTTTTTTTTTTTTTCTTCCCCTCAGAGATGATTTTAGTTTTTCAAGTGAAATTCTGGGTGTTCAGTAACACGGAGCTAATGTCACTGGGGAACTTGAATCAGAATATGAACAGGCTTTGCCATGTTTAATTGCAGGAACAGAGATGCATGTGAAGGAGAGTTAAATGCTGTAGTATGGTCTCTTCACCTACAAAAAAAAAAAGCTGATGGTGAGTGGATGAGAGATGCTGTTTGCATTAAGGTGAAAAGAATGCCCATCTCTGATAAACAGCCTGAGAGGGAAATGCTTGAAAATGTATTAGCCCAGGGGATGAATAGCTGTGTTATTCTCAGCTACTTCGTCCTCTCAACCTTTCCTGTTTTAAAGTAGGAATACTTGTAATGGAAACCGGTTACTTAAACCTAGGGAATTTATGCAAGGATGTAACCTAGAGTAGTATCTTGCTCCAGTTTCTTTATACTGCTTTTCTGGCCAGTCTATTTCCCTCCCCTTTAGGAAGGTTACCTGCGAAGTGCCCTGGTGAAAGCAAGGAAAGGCCTTGTGCAGGAGTGAGGAGCACAGAAGTGTCTCCAGCAAAGAAATCCAACGGGAACTGTGCCGGGTGTTAGAGCCAGTCGGGTAAATGCACTCCTGTGGAAGGAACAAAGGAGCTAGCAGGAGGTCCTGAGGGTGTGAGGGCAGAGCTGAGAGTGGGGTTTGGGAAAAACGGCAGTAGTTTACCACCTGGGAATTAATTTTTGGGTAGGTGGGTGAAACACATTGTTGTTCTTGGTTTTATGCGTATTTTCATTCCTAATCCAGAGGGTTGGGACAACCATCTCTACTACAGAATGGAAGATAGTAAGAAAATGTCTTTCCTAATTACTCTAACAGAAATGCCAAATGTTGTTCTTCAGGCTTGTATGTGAACACAAATGTGGGGTAAACAGCATAGCTAGTGGGTAAAACATTTTATGTTGTATAGGGCTTGCATGGTTTAATAACTTGCCTAATTAGATTTAGGGTTGCTGCTTGTAACTTCAGATGACTTCTGTTGCTCACTTACTCATAGGCTTTAGGAAACCTAGGTCCCTAGAATAAAGCAAAACACTTCTCAGATTGAGTACATTAATAACTGAAAATGCTAGAATTTGGGCTACTTGACTTCCTTGCTCTGTAGTATATTTAATTGCACAAAAAGGTTCTACCTTAAATCTGCTATTTTTTGACTCCTAATTATTTAACCTTAAAGTAGTATTTTTTTTTTTCCCAAATCTGTGCAACTTGCCAGTTTCCTGGAATTGCAGTCTAGAGCAGTACACCATCACCCACTGGGGGAGTCATTAGCAGAGCTGAAATCCTGATCCACAATATAAGCTTCTCTAGCTAACACTGAAAAGAGCTATATGCAAAATTTCCTACTGAGCTTTTAATTTACTCCCCTGCCCTCAGCAACAGATGGTGACACCTAAAATCCTGGGGTTTAGTTGTAGGTTTTGAAAGAAACCTCTTGTCTAGCAGTCCTTAAAACTGGAGATGAGATGTCCAGAAGCTGAGCCTCCGGGACAACTGTATCTGTTCCTTTGTTTCTTGTACTTTTTTTCCATTTTTATGTCACCCTCCCTGTTCTTTCTCTCCTGAGGGTTCTCTCTTGTGTTTCTCTCATGACTCAGTTGCTTGTCCCAAAGAGGTTGGGAACCAGGTTGAGGCATGGGCTCTGTGTGTGCAATACTTACTGTGCAGTTGACTGTACAGGATTTGGTTTTGGTTGCTTGGGGGTTTTTTCTATTTTTTTCTACCTCCTTCCTAGTTTCTTAAGTAATCATGAGCCGTGGTGTCCTAGGAGGGTGTATTACACCTGTCATGCTGGTACCCAAGGGGCACCTGCATTTCCACTTCTTGAGGAGCTCTATACTTGCTGGACAAGGAAGAGCAGGGGTAAGGAGCTCAGCTCTAGGGATGTTAGTCACAAAGATTTTCCAGAGGATTTTTGTGTATCTTAGCAGACTACCACTGAAGCAGAAAAGGAGAAAAGCTGTAATGAGAGAAGGGGAATGGGAGATGTGGGATAAGCTCAATGGGGCATGGTTTTTGTTGTTGAGGGGAAGAAACTTGTGCAGGGACTAAAGAGTCTGGTCTCCTTCCAAAATCTCTAATCCCTACTTTTAGATGCGGAGGTTCACAAGGGTATCTGTAGGTATGGAAAGCAGAAGGTAGAGAACTATCTACGGTGTGACTACTGCTACCCAGCCAACACTTACTTATGCTTGCACGCTGCTCTTCTCCATACTCTACTTCACCACTGGATCCTTGTTCCAGCAAGTCCCAGTTTCGTGTTCGTTGTCTGTGTCCGGCCAATCTGTTGGTCCAAAACTCTTCCCTTGTCTCTTCTGAAGCCTCTGGTTGACCTGTGTCCCATGGTCTTCAGCCCCTCTGCTTGCTTCCCTAAGATTTTTATCGTACCGTCGAAAGCATTTGATCTATAAACTCGTTATTCACTACGAGTTTTCACAAGTATTTTTTTCTTGGAGAGGTGTATGTGCCCGGTATTCCTGGTGTCTGAATCCCATCTGCCACAGGAGCTTTCAGTCTCCAGAGTGTGACTGACTGATTCAGCACAGCTTGGGAGTCAGGTCTCTTAACAGGAGGGAGAAGAAGCAACCAGCCAGGAGAGGAATAGGGCAGCAAAGGATCGCTGTGCTGCTGGAAGAAGCTGCTACCTGTCAGTAGTTGAGCAAGGGATTAGACTTAGGGCTTCTTGGTGTTTGTTCCTGCCCTCCTGCGTGTCCAACCTAGTGACTGGTGTGGCAGAAGGTGTTGTGCGTTCTCATCAACTTAGTCGTGCACAAAGGCAAGTTACCTGTTCTAATACAAACTCTTTACCTCAGTCTCCTTGCCCCAGTAGTCCCAATTCTGTCTTCAGATCTATGTCAGAACTCTGCAGTTTTGTGTTGGTTCCTAGGTTCTGATCTAAGATCTTCCATTTGCTGGACTGGTTCTTCACCTTTGCTGTTTTTTGGCAATTCTAGTAATGGTCTGAGTGTTCACTTCAACCTCCAGGGCCTCATTCACGTTCCTTTGCACTGGTATTGGCTTACTACCTCTCTCAAGTGATGCCAGTTTATAAATGAGATATTATCAGTCACAAGAAGACTGAGTATGTGGCTTTCTGATCTAATCGTTTGATGTGGGGAGAGAAGGTGGTAGATGGAGAGCTCTTCTGCTTTTCTCCTCCTTGTCCTGGCACTGGTGTTTGTTTTGTTCTGTGGTGATCTGGTTAAGGAGTCTGCCCTGCAGAAGAGTGATCACTTTTGGCTATTTATGCTCCTTAGACTGTTTTGCTGTGGGTCAAATGAGTTCCAGTGCTGGTGCAACAGAAGGGAAATGGCAGTATCATGAAACTGTATGTTGAGGATAGAGTTAAGCCCAGTGGTCAGCTTGAGTTGTTTCAAGACCGGACTGTGGGCAAAAAAATTGCTTTTGCTCTGGTCGCTGGCTGTGAGCTCTCACTGCTTCGCTTATGTTGCCTCTAGCCGATGTGAGGTGGTGGTGGTGCGAGTGAGGTCTGCTTGCTAGATGGCTGACAACTAACTCTGCAAGAAAGACCAGCTGTGGGGTTGGATGGATCAGCTTGCTGATTTGCTTGAAAAACAATGGTGAACAGATGCTGGGGAAGCAGGTAGGAATGGATGGTTGGGTCACGTCCTGCAGTTACACTGGCTTAAACTGCGTCTAAAACTGCAGGAGGAGCCTATTATTCTGTTGCTTGGCCCGGTCTTGATGGGCTGTTCCAAAATCTTGCTTTGCCTGATGCCCTGTGGGTCAAGGTGGATGGCACGCACGCAGTCCTCTTGTGGGTACGCTGAGAGGCTTGTTTGTGAGTTGCAGAGTGCAGTCCTGCAGATCCTTGCTAACAAGCTCCTTTCCTTTTCAAAGACTAAGATAATGGTCTTGTATTGATTTTCTAGTTATGGAATTAATTTTAAGAAAACTTTACGCCACTCCTTACACAGTAGTTTTAGTACTCTGGTCTTTCCGTGGGGACTTATCCTTAGGGACAGACCAGTTAGTTGTATTTGGCTATATTTAAAGCTCTAATTCTGGGAACTGAAATCTTGATGTTTTACAGTGTTTGAGACTGTGAGGGGAGTGGGAAATCTGTTCATCCGGAAGTTATTTTGACTAAACTTTCTTGGCTTACAAAGAAAGAGGTGGATTTTCAAGCTGCCAGCTATGCAGAATTGTGGTAGGATCTCATCCCAACTGGATTCCTCACTTCTACACTGTTGCTAGTTGTGGTTAAAACCAAAGTGTGGAAGTTCTGATACGAAACACTGCCGTGCCAACATAGGAAAAGAATGCATTTGTTCAGAGAGATGTTAGTGTGGCATACTACATAGACTAGCTTGTTTCAGTTGTTGTTAGTAAGGTTTGGATTGAAACAATGTGTCTTATAAACTGCCCTAGAATTTGTCTCCTTGCAACTTCGGGGGTGGTTTTGCCCCTCAAACTCACTTTCAGCACAAATTCTCTACAAAGAGAGGAAGTAGATCTGACAATGTATTTTATAAGTGCATATTGTTTTAAAATAGCCTTTTCTGTAGAAGTTGACTTATATTTTCATTTTTAAAGGCTTACTTTTGGGGGAACTAGTAGTATGGCGTGCATCTAAGCGAGGGATGCTGATCATCACGTTTAATGCTCAGTCCTGTCCTGCACATAGTCTTACTAGTGATGAATTTTCTGCAGTCTCAAGTTTTGCCCTTATTCTTAAATCTTGGAGCAGTAATGTGAGTGTGTGTTCTTTTTTTCCTTAAGGTGTCTTGGTAACTGTGATGCAAGCTACTACCACAATGGCTATTTTTAGTGTGAATGATGTTCCTAAATTCAGTAGTGCGTTAGTTTGCAGGTGGGGTGGGCTGCTCTGCCTCCAACAGCGACCCGACCAGACTGTGCTGTGCCTGGCTGGCCTCTGTTCAGAGTGCTGATGTCTGTGGACGTGCCCTGTTGTTTTGGGGACAGCTGTGTTTTGGCGAGGTGACGCTGACTGTGCTGTAGGAAAGGTTTGCGGGACCCGAAGGAGAGCAGCAGAAAGCAGAATTGCTGGAGCAGTTCCTGCTGGCAGTGCGGGAGCTTTGTGCTGGTTTGAGGGGGTCTTTTGAGAAAGAGGGTAGCAGGACCTGGGGATAATAAATCTGGTTTGGCAAGCTGGTTCTGGTCAGTGGACCAAAGGTCCCAAGATCAGTCTGTGCTGAGGTGGTAAGAGCAACCTCCTTTGGTCTTCGTAGTGTCTGACTTCTAAAGAAGGGTTTTCTCTTGGACCAGAAAGAGAAGTCCAATAGCAGGCCCCCAGTCCCACTCAGAGAGGAGTGGGGGGAGCACTACTGGAAACCTTTTCTGTTGTTTGTTCCCAAGTGGAAGCTGTAAATCTTTCTTGATCAAAAAGTCCTTGAAGTTGCAATAGCAGAGCTGCAGGGATGGAATGTCGAAAAGGGAGGAGAGCAGCAAATAGAAGAGGAGGGATGGGCCAGGAGGTTCATAAAGTCCAACAGGGAGCCGGAGGGGTGCAGCCTATTGTAGATGCTGCTTCCCAGAGCATGCAGGCAAGTTGGTGGATGCTGTTCACCTTTATAGCATTGTATCTCTGGACAAAGGGTGTTGCTGGAAATTCCTCTGAGCTTCACTTTTTTGAGCCGTGGCTGGTCAGCTTGTTTGGGATGAGCTGAAGAGTCCTGGCACCACTTAACTGAGTGGAGGACTCTAAATGAAAAGGGCATTAGGGAGATTGCAATGAAGACCTTGGAAGGAGGTTGTGGTGGAGCTTGATGGGGGGTGGGGTGCTGCATTCTTGGGGTAAGTATACGTAGTTGTCTCCACCTTGCCAGGAACAGGGTAGGTGCTGAGGATATGGCGAATAGTGCAGTGTCTGTGCCAGTGCTCCCTGACACAGCCAGGGCTCAGCAGGGCCTGAAATTCATGTGGCGTCAGGGCTGGCTGAGGGCCCTCCCCTGCTGGGCTGGGTACGGGACAGGGAGCGCGTGGGGCTGTTGGCATCGAGTCAAGGGTGAAAGCTCTGCTGGATCCTCTGTGAAAGCCAGCTGGGGAGACTCATGGGGCAGGGCGGTGAGGTGCAGGAAATGCTCCCAGTTGTGTCACCTTCTCTGCCTGCTGCGGCAGCTGAGCGTGGTGAGGGCTGGGCTGTAAAGAGAGTATATATATCCCCGAGCTGGTCCTGCGGAAGCCAGGATCTCTGGAAGTGCCAGCCGCTGGCCTGGAGCGGGGCTCCAGCACCTCGATAATGCGCATTTTTAGTGTCAGAGTATTGATCACGTTGCGTGCCATGACGTGGACGTATTGGGATGAATGTAAGGATAGAGGGTGCTCCTGGCACCTGTTGAACCCTGGGCCTCACGTGAGGCTTGCACGCTGAACTGCGGCTTCCCTGCCGCTGCCTCTGCCCCTTTCCACCGGGCACGCCTGCTTCCCAGCCGCCGCCGCCGCGGGGGACGGCGCAGAGCTCCACGGGCTGGGGCAGAGGCGTCACGCGTGGGCGCGGGAAATGGCCGCACGGCGGGGGCCGGGGGCTGCCGGGCTGTGGGCGGGCGCGCGCGCGCCCG